>SJYA01002207.1:529467-685544 GCA_006410615.1 Neotragus moschatus | reverse complement strand
TATACAAAAGGTCTCAGGTGGTTTACATTATCTTCTGGCCAACAGGCCTGTTAACATTTGTATGGCTCTCTTCTCAGATAATTGTCCGCTAATCAGAGAACTCCGAAGCTACGTTCCTATAGAACAAAGGTGCAGTGGGTTGTAACAAAGAAAGTACTTAACTCAAAGATCTAATATTGTTAATACCAGGTCTACTACCTGTTTTTCTATATACCAACTATATCTTACAAATAAAAGATATGAAAATTTGGCAGCAAGTATTGGCTCAACAAATGAAACCTTTAATCAGTCCTGTTCTAATGATTTTGACTCCTCGGAAGCTCCTACATTCCTAGGATGTTTTAAGCTTCCTGTGCTTCCGCAGTCAGGAGGCCTCAAGCAATCACATGCGCAGCTGTAAGAGTCCTGCAGGCAGGCTAGAAAGCCATCAGAGGGGTTTTTGGATTGAAACACTCTATCAAAGGCAGAAGACTAAATTAGCCTTTAGTTGACTTTTTCCAGAGAATGCCAGAAGAGTGGAAAAGCAGGCAGATTCTTAGTTTTGGGGGGTACATGCCCAGGAAATGCCAGGGAGAAAAACCCTGAGATTTGACTCGTCCTTGCCCATCAAAATCTCCTGCCGCGTGACCTTGTCACGGGTGGGATTCCTCATGCTGGCTCCCGGCAATTTTTATTTATTTTATTTTGGTGGTGGTGGTTTAGTTGCTAAGTCATGTCCGATTCATTGTGATCTCATGGACTGTAGCCTGCCAGGCTCTTCTGTTCCCTTTTAAACTACCTTAAATCAAAATGCTATTTCTTTCTTTTCTTTCTTTCTTTCTTTTTTTTTTTTTTTTTTTTTTGCCACGTAGCATGTGCATGTCCCCAGACCAGCAATGGAACCCATGTCCCCTTCATTGGAAGCATGAAGTTCTTAACCAGTGGACCACCAGGAAAGTCCTCCAGAAGCTTATTTTTTGAGTGTTTCTATGCACAAAAAAATGACAAGATAACAGCATATTTTTCCTACATCATAAATTCTGTAAAAATAAATCATTTAAATTAACTAGAACCTCCTATCTCTATTGAATTCATAACAGTAATAAGACTTGGTATCATAGTGAAGTTAGCTGTCATTCAAGATACAGATACACGTTCAGTTTATGAGGCACTGAATATGTTTAAGTAAAATTATCTTGAGAGTTTACTAAATCACCCAAACTGAATACATGTTTAGACTCCTGCCTCACATTAATTAATCATATGCATTTCTTAATCAACCAAACTCAGTCCTGTTTTCCTCCAATGTTGAAACAGATAAATCTGTCTTTGTTTGAACATGAGATGAGGCTACTGGCTTGATTTTACAGCTGTATTTAATAGAAAATGGTTTTCTGAAACAAAAGGTCAGTCTCAGTAATGTGTGGATTTCATTCTGTGAAAGTTGTGGACAAACTAGGACAATGGAAGGAAGTGCAGTCATGTCTTCCACCACATGCTCACTCTGAGGGAGAGTAGTCCTGAGCAGAAGAGGAAGGAACTGTAGTCCCTTCTAGTTATTTAAATCTCTTTCTCTGTTTCCCNTAATGTGTGGATTTCATTCTGTGAAAGTTGTGGACAAACTAGGACAATGGAAGGAAGTGCAGTCATGTCTTCCACCACATGCTCACTCTGAGGGAGAGTAGTCCTGAGCAGAAGAGGAAGGAACTGTAGTCCCTTCTAGTTATTTAAATCTCTTTCTCTGTTTCCCTCCTTCTCATCTCCTTCTCCCTTTCTTCTTCTCCCTTCCCTTCTTTTACTGCCCCTCTGTACATGTGTGGTGTAATAGTTTTTTATTGCTGAATAACAAACATCCACACACTTGATGATTTACAGAAATTCCCAGGTATTGTTTTCAGGGCTGTGCAGATCAGAAGTTGAGATAGTCCTTTGCTAGATTCTCTGTTTGGTGTCTCCGAAGTCCAAAATTAAAGCGTCAGCTCAGCAAGATTCTGCTTTGGAACTTGAAGTTCTCTTCCAAGCATATGTGGTTGTGGCAGAATTAAACTCCTTGCAGATTTTTTTTTTAAACATTATCCTATTAACTTATACTAAAATGCTTTGCAAGTGGATATGTTTTTGAAACAAATTTCTGCATTCTACTGCTTCCCATTAGCCTTATTTCCTTGATGGAGTCAACATTCTTTAGCCTGTTTATACATGACAAATATAAATGGTAACTTAATGATTTGTAAAGTCAGAGACAGTGTTGGATGTTTGAAGGTTTGTGGGAATGGCGGGGTGAGGGGATAAGTCTCAAAGCTAAAGAAGCCACAACATCTGCTAACAGAAATGTAAAGACACTATGAGGTAACCACACAAAGATGAAATTATAATTCAAATATGAAATTGGGATTCATTGCTTTTTGATAAATTTCTAAATGAATACACTGATAACAATCACAGAGGAATAAAGGAAATAAGAAATCTTGTCTAAGGTGAAGATTAGGGATACAAACCATAATTCATGAGAGTGAGGGGTGAGTTTTGTCTTAAAAAAGCAAAGGAAGAGTTGAAATGTGGAAAAGAAGAGCATCCCATGAAGAGGATGGATCCAGGCAAGTGTCATAGCAGTTAAAAGACAGCTAGGCTGACTTAGAGTATACACTGATGTAGACCCAGCCACCATCAATGAAACTAGAACAGTGACCTGAGTCATTGACAAAACGTAGAGCCAACATAATCCTGATTTTCTGTCCTTACAATATCTTAAGATGCAGCAGAATCAGGCATCCTCTAGAGATAGAGCAGAATGATTAAAGCTGTCACTTCTCTGGACTTTTTTGTGGTTTAGTGACTAAACTCTGTGCTCCAATGCAGGGGGCCCGGGGTTCTATCCTTGGTCAAGGAACTACATCCCACATGCTACAACTAGATCCAGCCCCAGCACAGCCAAATGACAAGTAAAGTTTAACACCCACACACACTTAAAGCCATCATGCATCAAATGTATTTTTTATCTTTATTTTTTAAATTGGAAGATAAGTGCTTCACAATATTGTATCAGTTTCTGTCATCCATCAACATGAATCAGCCACTGGTATACATAAGTCCTCTCCCTCCTGAACCCCCCNATATTCCTTGTATAAGTGGTGTTGTATGTTTGTCTTTGTCTCACTTTGCTTAATACGATAAGCTCTTGGTCCATCCATGTCTCTGCAAGTGGCCCACCTCTGTTCCCTTTTATGTCTGAGTAATATTCCACTGTGTATATGTACCACATAGTCTTTATCCATTCCTCTGCTGATGAACATTTAGGTCGCTTCCATGTCATGGCTGTTGTAAATAGTGCTGCAGTGAACATTGGATTGCATGTATCTGTTCAACCATAAGTGTTAACTGAAAAATAACGGCAAATTAGACCTTACTATAAACTCTTAGGCTAGTGTCTTCCTAAGTATTTTATGTTCTGAAGACTTCATTTCTTTGGATGTGAATCAGTGCATTTTACTTTTCCACAGTATAAAACTCTTAGCTTACTGCTCTTTTTATAAATGTAGTACTCTATTTTTTTTGCATAAGTTATTACAAAAAGGTTGATGAAATTCTATTTTTTGTGTAGTATATTTCACTCACTTTTTTGTTCTAGACTACCGAAAAAGCTCCTTCTTTAAATCCCAGTAGTTTCAGCAGCATATGTTCTGCTCTTACTACATCCAAGTTCTGTGCTCAGTGCACTCATTTAATATGCAGTTTTGAAGCACTTTTGAAACATTTCTCCCCCAAACTTAGTCTGTTCATTTTGGACAATTTCCTCATCCTTCTCTCCAGGGGATCTTGATATGTTCATGGATTTCCCCACAGAGATCCTTATTGAGAGGCATTTAGAATCTTTTCCAAAATTTCCCTCTTTTGGAAAACGGTGCAAAGAAACTGGATTTTAGATCTCCTGGGCCAAGGTAACTACAGGAAACATTCCTAAAGTGAAGTCACGGAGCCCATAGGAGTGGGAAGATTCAGTGTTGACACGTGGGGCCAATGGCATCTCAGAGAGGCCAGCCCCTGCCTCGTCCACTCAGCAGGGCTTGTCACTGCGAGGGCTGGGACCTGCCTGTGAACTCTGCAGTGAGGAAGGGCGTTGACCTCTGACCACCTCCTGCCCAAGGGGCTTGCCTTTCATCATTTTACCTCCACACCTGCCTACCCAATCTGCATTCTCATCCCTCATTTTCTTCTCCAGCTGCCTTCACATTCATAATGCCCCTCTCTGCCTTACTAGCTGCACCTCAGGACCATCAGGCCCCTCCTTCACCTGTGTGACCAGCTCCTGATCCATGTAGCAGTCAGCCTGTGGTCTCCTTTAAACCTTAACTGTGGTCTCCTTTGAACCTTCAATGACCTCGTGTTAAAACTGGGCTCTGCATCAATTTAATAATTTGTGTTTTAAGAGAAATCAACAATTTCATCAACATTCCCAAGTTCACTGGAAAATTTATTTTTGTTACTCTCATACAATAAAAGCAAACCCATCCCTCATCTTAGCCCTCTTTACTCCCCAGTGTTTTTATACCAGGTTTTCCTGTCTTGTGTGAGATTTGTCTATATCATTAGTTTGTTGACTAGCCATTAGTTTTGTTGAGATCCTTCACTTTATTTTTCTGGTCAACTACTGATGGCATCACTGACTCGATGGACGTGAATCTGAGTGAACTCCGGGAGTTGGTGATGGACAGGGAGGCCTGGTGTGCTGCGATTCATGGGGTCGCATAGAGTCGGACACGACAGAGCAACTGAACTGAACTGATTATCAGTTGCATTGATGTATAATTTATATATCACGTATTCACCCGCTATAACTATACACGTCAATATTTTTAGTGCATTATTGAGTTGATTGGTCATCAACACAATCCAGTTTGAAATATTTCTACACAGTGTCTCTTGAAATGAATAACTAATTTTAATCTCCAATTTACCAAATTTTCTTTCATTACTCATGCTTCTTTTGGGNAAGACTGAGCGACTGAACTGAACTGATATTAGTTGCATTCATGTATAATTTATATATCATGTATTCACCCACTATAACTATACACTTCAATATTTTTAATGCATTATTGAGTTGATTAGTCATCAACACAATCCAGTCTGAAATATTTCTACACAGTGTCTCGAAATGAATAACTAATTTTAATCTCCAATTTACCAAGCTTTCTTTCATTACTCATGCTTCTTTTGGGTATGGGTATCATATCTAAGAATTCTACATATAGTTTAAACTCACAAAGACTTTATCCTGTTTTATCCTCTTAAAAATAATTTTAGCTCTTACATTTTTGTCTAGGTTACATTAAAAAAAAAAATAAGCCCACTGACAGGGAGAACATATTTGCAAATCATTTACCCAATAGTAGACTGATATCCAGAATATATAGTGAAATCTTAGAAATAACAAATAAGACACAATTAGAAATGGCAAAATATTTGAATAGATATTTCTTCAAAGAAGATATGTAAGTATTCAGAAATGTATTCAGTGCAGTTCATTGTTACTGCTGCTGCTGCTGCTGCTGCTGCTAAGTCGCTTCAGTCGTGTCCAACTCTGTGCGACCCCATAGACNCTGATGTCCAGAATATATAGTGAAATCTTAGAAATAAAAAAATAAGACACACTTAGAAGTGGCAAAATATTTGAATAGATATTTCTCCAAGGAAGATATGTAAGTATACAGAAATGTATTCAGCGCAGTTCATTGTTAGGAAATACAAATTAAATCTACAATGAGACATCACTACACACTATAATGTAGAAAGAAATGTCAGAAAAGAGTAAAAAAAGAGTAGAAATCTATTTTATTCGGTTAGGTCAAGTTTCCTGCCATTTCAGTTTTGGTGCCAAACTTAAGGAGAATGCCATTTTAAAGAGAGCTTTATGGATTCAGAATTGTGGGAAAGGTCCAGAGATGGACTATTGCCTAAAGAAAGATATTCGAATTTTCAGCATGACCCCATCAATGTTCAGGTGAGCACAGAGCTAGAATGAGCAAAACAGCCTTGACCTCATTCGTCACAGGGCTTCTAAGGCTAAAATGAAAAGTGATCACCATGCAAATTGTACACGGATCCATGAATCCTTACAAGCATGTGCACCACATCGAAAGAGAAGTGCAGGAAGCTGTAGGGACACATAAACCATGCATCCTGATGTGAGAGTGAAGAAAGCATTTCCTTGCTACAGCATTGGAGGTAGACATCATTCTTTATTATCTGATAACCATTGTATATCGTTCCCTATGTGTTTGTGTTTACTTGTCAAAAGGCTTATAATGGTGGAGGCAGGAGTTCAAACTGCAATTACCTCACCCTTGACTCTATGCCAGGAGGCCACCATCCCTGTCTCACATGTTAGAGCAGTACCTCTGCTACTGAGCACTTTTTTTTTTGATTGATGTATAGCTGATGTACAATATTATATAAGTTGCTGTTGCTTTAGTCTCTCACCATACCAACTCTTTTGTGACCCCATGGACTGTAGCCCACCAGGCTTCTCTTTCTCTTTGTCCTTGGAGTTTCCCAGATAAGAATACTGGAGGGGACTGTCATTTACTTCTCTGTGGGATCTTCCAGATCCGGGGATTGAACCTGCATCATCTCCTGTGTCTCCTGAATTGCAGACAGATTCTTTACCACTGAGCCACAACCAGAGAAGCCCCATTATATAAGTTGCAGGTGTACAACAGTGCTTTATAATTTTTAAAGGTTATATTCCATTTACAGTTATTATATGATACTGGCTATATTCCCCATGTTGTACAAAATATCTTTGTAGCTTATTTTATACAAGTAGTTTTATCTCTTAATCCCACATCATTATTCTGCCCTTCTTTTCCCTCTCCCCACTGGTAACCACTAGTTTGTTCTTTATATCTGTGAGTCTGCTTCTTTACTGTTACATTCACTAATTTGTTGTGTTACTGAGATTCTACATATAAGTGAAATCATTCAGTATCTTTCTTTCTCTGACTTATTTCACTGAGCATCATATCCTCCAAATCCATCCATGTTACTGCAAATGGAAAATTTTCATTTTTTATGGATGAATAGTATTCTATTGTATGTCTGTGAATATATATATATATATATACACACACATAATACCTATATATATATATATATATATATATATATATGCAGAATACACACACACACACATCACATCTTCTTTATCCATTCATCTGCTGTTGGACTTGAGGTTACTTCCATATCTTGGCAATTATAAATAATGCTGTTATGAACAGTGGGGTTCATATAGTTTTTTAAATATTGGTTTTTAGTTTTCTTCAGGTGTATACTCAGGAGTGAACTGCCAGATCATATGTAGCTCTATTTTTAGTTTTTTGAGCCTTTAAACTGTTTTCTGTAGTGCCTGTTGCAATTTACATTCCCACCAACAGTGTGGAAGGGGTCCCTTTTCTCCATATCCTCACCAGCATTTGTTATTTGCATACCTCATTCTGTGTGTGTGTGTGTTTTAATCTGCGTTTTCCTGATGATTAGCTATACTGAGCACCTTTTCATGTGCTGCTATAGAGTATTTTTAAACTGATATATACAGGTATAAATCTTAACACTTAGGCAATTTCTTTTATATTACTCCCATTTAGATGTGGAGTCTAGGCCCTTTCTTGTAACTAGAGTTGTTACAGACTGACAAGGGCTTACTTATCACTCACAGATGTCCTGGAAATAACACTGCATAATGTCCACAGTTAAGCTTGAAAAAGGCATGAACCACTCAGATCAGTCTCCTGTTGGAGCCCTCTACCACCAAGAATGAGCTCTGCAGTCCTGCCTGCTGGGATGAAGCCCGGGCCCTGTGGGGAGGCTTCCTGAAGCTCTTCCAGCAAACCCAGCTTCAACTGTAGATGTGGCAGTGACCTCAACTCCAGAGGAGTCCAGCTCCTACTGTTAGTGTCAGCCCCAACCTGTGAGTCTCCACTCCTGAGACCCCAACATCTGAGAGCAGAACAGCCATCCCACCGCACCGTGTCTAAATTCCTCACCTTGGGACCATGAGCAAAATACATGGGTGTTACGTGCCATGAAATCAGGGGTTACTTTATAAAAATATTTTATAATAATAGCAATTAGGAAACCACACTTGTGAAAAAATCACGGGTTACAACAGAACACCAGTTAAAATCAGTGTTTCCTTCCTTCCCTGTTCTGTGGCCTTCTAGATGCTGTCTCTGGAAGTAACAACTGTTATTCCTTCCAGACTTATTGATGGAATGATCAAATAGCACTGATGCTCTGAGAAGCATTTTACTAAGAGCTTTACCTACATTTATTCATTTACTCTTTTTTCTCAGGTGGTAGCTGGAAGGAGCAGAGAAGGCAATGGCAACCCACTCCAGTACTCTTGTCTGGAAAATCCCATGGATGGAGGAGCCTGGTAGGCTACAGTCCATGGGGTCGCTAGGAGTCGGACATGACTGAGCGACTTCACTTTCAACTTTCACTTTCATGCATTGGAGAAGGAAATGGCAACCCATTCCAGTGTTCTTGCCTGGAGAATCCCAGGGACAGAGGAGCCTGGTGAGCTGCCGTCTATGCGGTTGCACAGAGTCGGACACAACTGACATGACTTAGCAGCAGCAGCAGCAGCAGCAGCAGCAGCTGGAAGGGGAGTCCTCTGCTTCATTTTGATTCCCTTCCAAAACTGAGTGTCTGAACTGCTATGCTTTACCCCATTTTGAATGACATTCCTCCAATGTCTTTTGAAATACATTCCCTATGGACACGCCTGGTTGTGTAGTGTTTATGATTTTACCTCCCAAAGTGGAAGATGAGGGTGGTTTGGGGTTCAATCCCTAGTGGGAAGGTAAGAATCCCCATGCCTGGAAGCCAAAAATCCAGAAACATAAAGAAAAATGAAGCAATATTATAACAAATTCAAGGCATTAAAAAAAGAAAATCCTGTTTAAAAAAGGAATACATTCACTAATTCTCTTTTTATTTTATTCCTCAATTTCCTTATTTATACACAGGCATACACATTTTCCATCAAGCTGGGAAGCACTAAAATTGTTCATTTAGAATAATGTAAATTACCTATTATTTTCCACTCTTGGTCATATCTCAGTTATTGTTTTACTTCATCAAAGACACAGTTAAACTGTTAGTTCAGATACTTGGAGGTGAGGTGAGTCAGCAGTGAAGGGCTTCCCTGGTGGCAGTGCAGGAGACACAGGTTCAGTCCCTAGGTTGGGAAGCTCCTCTGGAGAAGGGAATAGCTACCCACTCCAGTATTCTTGCCTGGAGAATCCATGGACAGAAGAGACTAGCTGGCCATAGTCCATGGAGATGAAGAGTTAGACATGATTGAGTGACTCACACTTTTTTTTTTTTTTTACAGCAAAGATAAGGGTTTGCACTCCACCTGGGCTTTGCAGATGGCTCAGTATAAAGAATCTGCTTGCCAATGCAGAGATACAGGAAACAAGAGTTCCATCTGGGTTGGGAAGATCCCATGGAAAGGAAATGGCAACCCACTCCTGTATTCTTGCCTTGAAAATCCCATGAACAGAAGAGCCTGGAAAACCATAGTCCATGGGATCACAAAGATTCAGACACAACTGAACACACAGGCACACACACACACAGTACAGCATTCCATACCTTGTAAGGGCACCTACTTTGTTTTAATAAGGCAACTTTTCATCTTTCTCCTAAGGTTTTCACTTCTATGTTTTAGGTGGCTGATCTCTTATCATCCTATAGCCAGTGTTCAAGAGCATGAGAATGGGGAGTGTGATTAGGTATTGAATTATGACCCAGAACATACATCTAATCCTGGAGTTTCAGGTTGTTTAAAATTATTCATTTAGAAAAGCAATCACTACACTTTCATCCAACCAACAGGTGAAAACACAGTGATTTGTTTTTGTTACTTGTGCAGTGAGTAGCCAGGATTGACACACAATAACAGGTAATTTGTTAAATAAATTGGCAGTCTCTATATTTAGGTGCATAAAGAGAAAAGGAAGTGATACATGTAGAAAATAAGAGAAGGATTTACATAATTTGATAAGTATATGCTTAGAGAGAGAATATGACAATTTGAAACTGATGCTGCTTTGTATTTCAACTGGAACATATTTTAAATTATTTGATCTAGATATGTCTGGTGACTTAGAAATACTAGAAATGAAAAGAGATGATATATATATATATATATATATTATATATATCATGATATATATAATATATATATATATATTAGGAATAGCATTCATTTTATTCTCAACGTGTTAGCCTTGTCCCTCTTCACTCTGATATGTTCACAAACAACTATATTTGGGGAGCAGGGAGTTTTCTCTCATATAAATTATTTTCTTAAGCAGAGAGGAATCTGTGATCCTGGGATTCAGTTTCTAAAATAAAATGTTTACTCTGAAAAGCCCAATTTGCCCATGGAAACACACTTTCTGGATGGTGGAAGTTGGACTCGTCCTGTTGCAGAGTCCAGTTCACTCTGAAAGTTCTGTGATGTATCATTGCCATGGTAATGTGATAATGCGCATTCCGCATTCTGTACCAAGTGCCAATTTGTGAGCTGAGAGGTTCACATATGGTGTCAAGTGAGAAGGATTCACCTTCAACCTTGAGAGTCTGAAAATGGGCAATCTGAACTGCTGCTCTGGAGGTAGGCTCCTACTTATCCTCTGAAGGCTGTTTCTTCAAATAGGCTGGTTAATTTTTCAGTTCAGTTTCANTAACATGTGGGTTACAGCCCCCACTTTGTTCCCCCTTCCTCCCCAACTGGGCTGGGTGTCAGAGGAGGTAACCATAGATACTCTCCATGAGCTGTAAAGCCTTGTTTCTGTGCAAAAGCTGGAGTACGGTTCTGTCCCCACTTACTTGGAGCCATCCAAATGCCCCATCTGTTTTCAACCACTACTAAAGGTCCACCTTATTCTCGCCATCACTGAAGATTGAACACTTATAGAAAGTTTATGAAGCAACAGTGCTTTACATTTCTCTTTATTTATTTGTCTATCTATTTATTTATTTGGCTGCGTTGGGTCTTAGTTGCGGCACATGGGATCTTTGTTGCGTCATGCAGATCTTTCATTGCAGTGCACTGACGCTCTGGTTGTGGTGCTTGGCCTCAGTAGTTGTAACACATGGGCTTAGATGCTGCAAGCCATGTGTGGGATCTTAGTTCCCTGACGAGAAATCAAATCCCCATTCATGCATTGCAAGGCATATTCTTAACCACTGGACTTCCAGGGAAATCCTTCCTTTATTTTTCTAATATTTTAACTGTATATAGTCAATCTTGGCCTCATTATATTAAAAATAGGCCATATTAGTTGGCCATTTCTCCAGCTCAGTACAGGGAACTGAAGCAAAGAGAGATCCAAATGTCTTTCCCAAGTACCTGCTTCTCCTAAATGGGATCTGAATCCAGCCCATCAGGCATGGTCACTAAGCTCTGCTGAGCTTCTAGGTCTCAGTTAAATCGTGAATATTCACGCACACACAGCCAGTCTGTTGGGTATTTTCAGTGCACATCAAACTTCAGGTCTTCTTAAGTCCACTTTGGATTTAGGAGGCCCTGCTAAGCATCTGGTGAGGAAGGAGACCAAGGACTGAACTGTGGATCAATGATTATTAGTTTCCCTGTGGTCTTGTGCCAGCAAGAAGTCAACAGTTGTCTCCATTATAATGTGTTTCCAAGGATACTTGGACCAAAAGGCCAGAAGAAACGTCCATCAGGGGTCAAGAACATCAGTCTCCAGCTGGGTGAAGAGGGTTCGTAGCTGGTCACAAAGCAAGATGCACCCTATACCTGACACAGTTGAAGGTACTCTGGAGATTTTCTCATTAAGTTTACTCGTGAATAATTGTAATATGTGCAGTTCCTCATATTTAAGAAAAAAATTGTGAAATATTAAACGATGTTCTTCTTTTATTTTATGTGTTCAAATGGCAACTTACTACATCAGTTGGTACTGTTTAACCATGGAAAGAAAGATGCATTTTAAATTCAACATGTGGTTCATGTTTAAGAGTGAAGATGGTCTCTAGCTATGATTTGGACATTAGCTAACTTTTTAACATTAGCTGTGATATGTTCCTCCCTGAAGCTATGTTTCAAGATTTCTTTAAATTATTAGACTTTATTTAGAACAGGATTACATTGACATAATGTTGTACAGATAATGCAGAAAATTCATATATCCTATCACTCCAGTTTCAGCTATCATATGTTACTCACAGATAACATATGTGTGGTACATTTATTATAATTAGAGAGATAATATATTTTTAGTAATTAAAGCCCACAGTTCACCTAAGATTCACACTTTGTTTTGTTATATTCAATGATATTTTAAATATGCATAATATTTATCACCATTATTCTGGTACCATTATGGTATCATACAGATATCTGTACTCTAATTTCACAGTGTATTATTAGTACTCAAATGATAGAAACAACCCAAGGACTGTCATGTGATCAATGGATAAGTGAAATATGATATATACACATAATGGTATACTATTCAGAGTGAAGTAAGCCAGAAAGAAAAACACCAATACAGTATACTAACACATATATATGGAATTTAGAAAGATGGTAATGATAACCCTGTATGCGAGACAGCAAAAGAGACACAGATGTAAAGAACAGACTTTTGGACTCTGTGAGAGAGGGAGAGGGTGGGATGATTTGGGAGAATGGCATTGAAACATGTATAATATCATATATGAAATGAGTCACCAGTCCAGGTTCAATGCATGATACTGGATGCTTGGGGCTGGTGCACTGGGATAACCTAGAGAGATGATATGGGGAGGGTGGTGGGAAGGGGGGTTCAGGCTTGGGAGCTCATGTACACTTGTGGCGGATTCATGTCAATGTATAGCAAAACCAATACAGTACTGTAAAGTAAAAAAAAAAAAAAAAAATCACACTCAGAGACAAATAAAATAAAATGCAAAAAAAAAAAAAAAGAATTAGGATTGAAATGTGCTACAAATGGATGGACCAAATAATGCAAAAGTATATTATAGTTAGTGAAATAAGGCAGACATAGAAAGACAAATATTGCATGATCCCCATGCTTATCACTCAGCCATAGGATCCTCATTAATGGAGCAAGAGGGTCCCTACATCTATGTCCATGCGTGGAGGTAGTAGCAGGTCCAGGGGTCCAAAACCTGTCCATCATTATAAGGTGGGCTCAGTGCTCAAGGAACCCAGGGCAACCAAAGGTGGATTAACAGCCAACTTTGGCACAGTCGTTAGTGTGAAAAGCATCTTGGGACTCACACCCTCTTGGTCAACTCACAGATCCAGAGAGTTTTGTGGCCTTGTGTAGACACTATAGGTTATATGTGTTGATGCTACTGTCATTGCTTAAACAAGAACAAAAGCAGATAATGATTAGGGAGATATTTCATTGTACTTGGTGACATTACCACAACCTTACGTTGATTAAACCCTGTAGTACACACTCAAGTTAGTCAGTTCAGTTCAGTCGCTCAGTCGCTCCTGACTCTTCATGTCCCTGTGGGCTGCAGCACACCAGGCTTCCCTGTCCATCACCAACTCTGGGAGCTTGCTCAAATTCATGTCCATCGAGTTGGTGATGCCATTCAACCATCTCATCCTCTGACACACTCAAGGGAAGGGTTCAAATAAATCTAACAGTGGAACTTGATAGCCTAGTGACCACGACTCTTGTAAATCTCCTGCGCAGTTGGGTCACAGACAGTTAGCATTCACCCTATGTTTCCTCTCCATAATGAACTGTCCCACTAAATGTATCACGTCTGTGATTGTGGACAGCCATTGACTCAGTGGACATTCAAACATTGTTTGGAAAATGAAGACTGGGAAAAAAATATCACCTGATTGATAATACCTATCTCAAATAGCTATTGGACTGAATTCAATCCTCTAACAGAGTTTGCTTTTAAGAAAGAACAAAGTCTCAAAGAAGACTTGATAAGTACAGTAGCTGTAACAGTGGATCCTGGGGAGACAGTGATCTGGGAAAAAATACAGAAGACGGGGGTAATTTACCAGAAGCTCTTCACAGACAGAAGAGTCATGGGTCTCTGTCTTTGAAAGCTGGCATGCATTTTAGTGTTTCTTCTTTCCCCATTGGGTAGGTTATCATTAGTTAAAATGCAGAAATTCTATTTCATTTCTTTCCTGCGCCTGTCCTTTACCCTCCTTTACCCAGCAAAGAGAATGATTCAATCGCAGGTCAGTCCATACTTACTAACCTCCAACATGTATACGCTCCGCCTTGTGCCCCCATCGACAAAAAGAAAAACACAACTCTGAGGGATTGGTGAGCAGCCTTACCAGTGTCCTAACAGCTACTCTGTGTCTCACTAGTTCCGCAGGAGGATGTGGTGGAGGAACCCCCCCGGGGCTGGAATGAGGAACAGAAACTGAGTACCCTGAAGGTATGGTCACCTCTCTTTATCTGGGATAAGACCGTTGCTTCACTTCTTTCTTTTTTATTCAGTTGATACAATTATAGTCATCTGACAATGTACATTATCACTGATATGTGAAATTTAGTTGGTTGGGGGAATAATGAGGGTAAATCTATTATCAACACAGACCTGATTCAAAAGAACATTTTAAAAAGACAGCATCAGTTACTACTGTATAATAGTAGGTACTTTCCTCAGCAGAAGTTCTTCCTCCTTGAAAAAGAATTTTGTAGTTGTTGGTCAAAGTGAAACTGAGAGATCTTGCTACTGAAATAGGCCAGACTTTTCAACAAAGGGTCCTCTNAATAATGAGGGTAAATCTATTATCAACACAGACCTGATTCAAAAGAACATTTAAAAAAGACAGCATCAGTTACTACTGTATAATAGTAGGTACTTTCCTCAGCAGAAGTTTTTCCTCCTTGAAAAAGAATTTTGTAATTGTTGGTCAAAGTGAAACTGAGAGATCTTGCTACTGAAATAGGCCAGACTTTTCAACAAAGGGTCCTCTCTGTATTCTTTTGGAGCCATTGACTTAAAGAATTTTAGTTTTCTCAGGACAAAAATCAGAGAACAGGAGATTTAGGGCAGAGAAGAACAAAAGATGCTGACACCCTCACACTGTTTGCTTCTCTCTAATCATAGGTGCATGGAACGGCCAAAGAGATTGCTTCATATACAAATATCTACATCCCTCTGCTCAGATACATTCAAAATGATGAAGGTGGGGCTCTTTGCTGCCTCTAGTTAGAGAGGAGCCCTGAATTTGGGTTCCTACAGCTGGGGAGGTCTGGGGGTACATAGCAAGAGATCGATATCCCAGGAAAAAGTGCTGGCCCCATTCTAGTGTCTCCAGAAGCAACTGCATCATTCAGATGGTGTGGGATTGTGTGAATGAGGGTGTTTGGAGGTTGGGGATGGGTTGAACTTACATAGTGGGATTGTGAATCTGCCTCTCTGTATATTTTCTCAGGAGATATTTCCTATCAGACAATAAACCAGTCAATTTTCTTTGCAAAAAATCTTATCACCACAGCACACACTCTTTGCATTCCCTCTTATGCGATCAACATCGCTCTTCCCCAGGTTCGGCTCATGTTCCCTTTAGTTGGCTCGAGATGGTACAGCTTTTGACCTCTTAAGTGGAAAAGACAAACTGAAAACCCAGGGCTGGGTCTGAGTGTGGAAGCTCTGGTCCACTGACCTGCCCATGTCAGTGAGACAAGTGATCCTCAGTCATGGAGCAAGGGGTTCCTGCTCCATGTTCATGCCTGGAAGTACCAGTAGCTCCAGAGTTCCAGACCCTGCCCTTCATTATAAGGTGGCCTCTGTGATCACAGAACCCAGGGCAGCTACATTTGGGAATTAATGGCTGACTTCAGCACAACCATTAGTGTGCAAGTTACCTCTGGGCCCTCATCCTTCTGTTAGCTCACAGAGAGTTGTGTAGCTTCATATAGACAATACAGGTCACATCCGTCAGTGCAGATGTCAGAGCTTAAACTAGGGCGCAAACAGATAAGAATCAGGAACATGTGTTATTGTATTGGGTAACATTACCATAAGCCTTTCACTTGATGAAACCCTGCAGCACACACCCAAGGGATAGTGGCCACTAAGAACTCAAAGTGAAACTCAGTTGTTAGCCTGGTGACCATAATCATGACTCTTGCTGAAAATCTCCTAACTGACTGGTTTAGAGATGGTTAATGCTTACTCTGTGCTTTCTCTAATCAGCTGTTCAAATAAATGTATGGCCCTTGTGAGTACAGACAACAACTGACTCAGTGGACATGCATAGGCTGTATAGAAAACAAATATTTATACAAAAATATAGTACTATTGANTGACTCTTGCTGAAAATCTCCTAACTGACTGGTTTAGAGATGGTTAATGCTTACTCTGTGCTTTCTCTAATCAGCTGTTCAAATAAATGTATGGCCCTTGTGAGTACAGACAACAACTGACTCAGTGGACATGCATAGGCTGTATAGAAAACAAATATTTATACAAAAATATAGTACTATTGATAGTGGCTACATTTAAATGGGAGGGATTAAATATTATCAAATCGTATTTTTTTTCTTTAAGATAAGTGATTAGTGAATTAATACAATAGCATACATTGCCCAGGCTTGAATTGAGTCCTCTAAGAGTTTACTTTTAATCAAATACAATGTCCCATAGAAAATATGATGTAGTAGCAGCAACTGTGGATCCTGGAGGAAGAATTATCTGTGAAAAATCAAGAAACCATGGCAATTTAGCAGGAGCTCAAAATAAGCAGGAGTTGTCATGGGTCTCTTTCACTGAACTTTCATTTTAGAGTTTTCCTTTTTTTAGATTGAATATTTCCTTCCTCCTCTGTTTGCTTTCCTCTCTCCTCCAAAGAGGATGGATGAACACAAGTTCAGCCCATTCTTGTTAACCTCCCACATCCATACCCACCACCCCATGTCCATACAAAGTGAAACCCCCCTGAATGATTCCTGAGCAGCCTTACCAGTGTTCTAACAGATACTTTGGGAGTTTTCCTTTTTTAGATTGAATATTTCCTTCCGCCACTGTTTGCTTTGCTTCCTCCTCCAAAGAGGATAGATGAACACAAGTTCAGCCCATTCTTGTTAACCTCCCACATCCATACCCACCACCCCATGTCCATACAAAGTGAAACCCCCCTGAATGATTCCTGAGCAGCCTTACCAGTGTTCTAACAGATACTTTGGGAGTTTTCCTTTTTTAGATTGAATATTTCCTTCCGCCACTGTTTGCTTTGCTTCCTCCTCCAAAGAGGATAGATGAACACAAGTTCAGCCCATTCTTGTTAACCTCCCACATCCATACCCACCACCCCATGTCCATACAAAGTGAAACCCCCCTGAATGATTCCTGAGCAGCCTTACCAGTGTTCTAACAGATACTTTGGGAGTTTTCCTTTTTTAGATTGAATATTTCCTTCCGCCACTGTTTGCTTTGCTTCCTCCTCCAAAGAGGATAGATGAACACAAGTTCAGCCCATTCGTGTTAACCTCCCACATCCATACCCACCACCCCATGTCCATACAAAGTGAAATCCCCCTGAATGATTCCTGAGCAGCCTTACCAGTGTTCTAACAGATACTTTGCGTCCCTCTAGACTCCACTGAGGATCTGCCAGTCAACTCAGCTTTTGACAGGACAGAAGAGACTCCTTGTGTCTCCAAGGCAAGCTGTTTTGTTTGTTTGTTTTCTTCTTCTGATCTGAGATAGAAATATTGTTTCATTTCTCTTTTGATGGAATTACATTATGAGTCTTTGAGGGTATTTGTTCCAGATAGAGACAATTCCCTTGGTTGAGATATTGTAGAGTGAGAGTCTTATTACTGACTCACAATGCCTCAGTCCACAGTATATTAAAATTGTTACCATCCATTACATCCTGTAGGGTACAGCATTNGAGATAGAAATATTGTTTCATTTCTCTTTTGATGGAATTACATTATGAGTCTTTGAGGGTATTTGTTCCAGATAGAGACAATTCCCTTGGTTGAGATATTGTAGAGTGAGAGTCTTATTACTGACTCACAATGCCTCAGTCCACAGTATATTAAAATTGTTACCATCCATTACATCCTGTAGGGTACAGCATTCACCTTTCCTCTAGGAAAAGAATTTTGCAGTTTGCAGCCCAAATGGACTTGGAAGTTCCATCCTCCAGGTACAGGTTTTGCCTTTCATCCTGACATCCTGAGCACCAGTGCTCTGATCTTGCTGGGTTCCCCGGACTCCACCACTGCTCCTCATCAGGTTTTCTACTGTCATCAAATGAACCAAAGATTGTGCGTCAATGTGATATTGTCCTCATAGTGTCTTCTGTGCTTGCAAGTGGCCCTTTCAGCATGTGAAAGTAGTATGTTTTCTAGAATCAGTCACTTGGGGAGAAAAAACTTAATAGATGAGAAAGTAGAGGTCAAATTGATTCTAAATTCCTTCTGGGAATGAGTATAGGGGACCTGGTGGTAGAAAGTAGCTTATAAATAGAATAATGTGGAGGATTACTGTATTTCCAGTAAAAAGCTGTATTATGGTTAATAATATCAGCAGCAGCAGTGTAGGTTTGTGTCCATGGAACTAGGTATGTCTCTATGTGTAAAGAAGAGTGATTCTTGGTGTGTGTGTGACTTCTTTTGTGTTGTGTTTTCCTCAATTTATGGTACCCTAAACATCACTGTTACTGGTGTCAACTTCCCACCCCAAATTCACATCAGTGCACTATGAATGAGTAACTATATAAGAATTAAACAAAGTATACACATTCACTGTATGCTTGATTTTATTCCAAGTGAAATCCTTTAACCTAGAAGACAAATGCCATCGCTACCCAGGGAAATGTTTACAGGATTCTTTTTGATTTGTATTAATTTTTTTTTAATTGGCTGTGCTCGGTCTTCATTATTGCACAGACTTTTCTCTACTTGTGGAAAGCCAGGGCAACTCTAGTGGTGTGTAGGCTTCTCACTTTTGTGGCTTCTTTCGCTGCAGAGCACGGGTTCTAGGGTTCTCAGGCTTCAGTAGTTTTGGCACATGGGCTCAATAGTTACAATTTTGGGCTCTAGAGTACAGGCTCAGTTGTTGTGGTGCACCAGCTTATATGCTCTGGGGCATGTGGAATCATTCCNGTTTTTCTTCTGAGGAACAATCTAACTGATGAAGGTGGGGTTCTCTTGTCAGCTCTTGTTGGAGAGGTGCCCTGATGCTGGATTCCTATGGGGGTGAGGCCTGTGGGTGCAGAAAAGAGACTGATCTTCCAGGAAAGAACAGTGTCTATGTTCTATGGTCCCTGGGAATAACTACATCACTTAGACAATGCTGGTTTGTGTGAATCAGTTAGGGGCCCTTGTGTGGGTCCATGTGATGTGATTTTGAAGCTCTGTGTGTATGTGTTTCCTCAGGACATGTTTCCCTCTTACACAGCACAAGTCAACTGAGAACTTTCTGAACACTTTTCATCACACTGCCCCCTGGTTATACATTACCTGATTCCTTCCACAACTCAGTCATTCCTCAAGTTTGGTTAATATTCATTTTCCCCAGATGGAGATGCTGCTAAAAAATGGCCCAAGCTCTTGACCTCCTAGATGGAAAAGCCAAACTAAGAATCTCGGGGTGGTTTCTGTGTGACTTCTCTGGACCCCTGACCTGCATTGATCACTCTTGTGGGATCCTAGTCATGGATCAAGGGGGCCCTTGCATTTATATTTATACCTGGACGTGCTAGCAGCTCCAGAGGTCCAGACTGTGCCAATCATTATAAAGTCAGCTCAGGCTCAGTGGTCACAGAACCGAGGGCAAGCATAGGTGGNAATAACTACATCACTTAGACAATGCTGGTTTGTGTGAATCAGTTAGGGGCCCTTGTGTGTGTCCATGTGGTGTGATTTTGAAGCTTTGTGTGTATGTGTTTCCTCAGGACATGTTTCCCTCTCACACAGCACAAGTCAACTGAGAACTTTCTGAACACTTCTCATCACACTGCCCCCTGGTTATACATTACCTGATTCTTTCCTCAACTCAGTCATTCCTCAAGTTTGGTTGATATTCATTTTCCTCAGATAGAGATGCTGCTAAAAAATGGCCCAAGCTCTTGACCTCCTAGATGGAAAAACCAAACTAAGAACCTCGGGGTGGTTCTTGTGTGACTTCTCTGGACCCCTGACCTGCACTGATCACTCTCGTGGGATCCTAGTCATGGATCAAGGGGCCCCTTGCATTTATATTTATACCTGGACATGCTAGCAGCTCCAGAGGTCTAGACTGTGCCAATCATTATAAAGTCAGCTCAGGCTCAGTGGTCACAGAACCGAGGGCAAGCATAGGTGGNCTGCATTGATCACTCTTGTGGGATCCTAGTCATGGATCAAGGGGGCCCTTGCATTTATATTTATACCTGGACGTGCTAGCAGCTCCAGAGGTCCAGACTGTGCCAATCATTATAAAGTCAGCTCAGGCTCAGTGGTCACAGAACCGAGGGCAAGCATAGGTGGATTAACAGCCAAATTTGGCACAATTATTAGTGTGAAAGCCACTTCGGGGCTCATATCCTCCTGCACAGCTCACAGATTCTGAGAGTTGTGTGACTTTGTGTAGACACTGTAACTCATATCTGTTGGTGCTACTGTCATTGCTTAAACAAGGACAAAAGCAGATTATCATCAGGGAGATATTTTAGTGTATTTGGTGACATTAACATAAGCCTTATGTTGATTAAACCCTGTATCACACACTCAAAAGGAGGTGTCAAATAGATCTCACAGTGGAATTTGATAGCTAACTTGATAGTCAGCCTAGTGACCATGACTTTTGTTGTAAACTTCCTCACAGCTTGGTCAGAGACAGTCAGCATTCAACTCATGGTATCTCTCCATAATGAGCTGTCCCCAAAATATGTGACTTCTGTGAGTGTGGACAGCCACTGACTCAGTGGACATGCAAATGTTGTTTGGTAAATAAAGACAGGGAAAAAATATCACATGATTGACAACAGCTATTTGGAAAGGTAGGGTTGAACTCAATCCTCTAACAGAGTTTGCATTTTATAAAGAACAGAGTCTCATAGAAGACTTGACAAGTAAAATAGCTATAACTGTGGATCCTGGGGAGGCAGTGATCTAGGAAGAAATCCAGAAGACAGGGAAATTTAGCAGAAGCTCTAAACAGGCAGGAGGACCATGGATCTCTGACATTGAAAGCAGGCATGCATTTTAGTGTTTGTTTTTTCCCAAACAGTTAGGTTATCCCTAGTTAAAATGCAGAAGGTTTCTTTCCTTTCTTCTTGAACTTCTCCTATGCTCAAATTCATTCAGGAAAGAGGATGATTCAACAGCAACTCAGTTCACAGTTACTAACCTTCCTCATGTATACACTCCACCCCATGTCCCTATCAAACAAACAAACAAAACATTGAGTGACTGGTAAGCAGACTCACCTGTGTCCTGGTGTCTATTTTGTGTCCCTATAGCTTCCCATGAGAACCCAGGTGTGAAACTGCACCAGACCTGGGCTGAGGAACAGCCTCTGAGCACTCTGAAGGTAAGTTCACCTGTCTTTATCTGTGATAAGACTATTGCTACATTTGTTTATTTTTTATTCAGTCAAATACAGTTATCTATGTAATCTGACAATCTACATTGTCACTGATGTATGCAGTTCCTTGGCTGGGGAAATATCAAATATAAATCTATTATCAGCACAGACTTGATTCAAAAAGACATAAAAAAAACCAAAAACAAACAAACAAAAAAAGAAGACAGCGTCTCTAACCAAAAGACACAGACTGGGTGAATGGATACCAAAACATGACCCATATATATGCTGTCTATAAGAAACTCACTTCAGACCAAAAGATACATATAGACTGAAAGTGAGAGGATGAAAAAATATATTCCTTGCAAGCAGGTAGCAAAAGAAAGCTGGAGTAGCAATCCTTATATCAGACAAAATAGACCTTAAAATAAAAAATGTTGTAAGAAAGCACAATACATAATGATCAAGGGATGAATCCAAGAGGAAGACATAACAATTGTGAATATCTATGCACCCAACATAGAAACAACTCAGTACAAAAGACAAACACTAACAGACATAAAAGGAGAAATTGACAGTAACACAATAATCATATGAGACTTTAACACCCCACTGACACCAACAGACAGATCATCAAAACAGAATATCAATAAGAAAGCACAGGTCTTAAATTATACATTAGATGAGATGGATCTCACTGATATCTTCAGGACATTCTATCCAAATGCAGAATACACCTTCTTCTCAAGCACACATGGAACATTCTCCAGGACAGACCATATTTTGGGTCACAAATCAAACCTCAGAAAATTTAAGATAATTGAAACCATATCAAAAATTTTCTCCAACTACAATGCTGTGAGACTAGATATCAATTATAAGAAAAAAAAACTGTAAGAAACACAAACACTTGGAGATTAAACAACACGTTTCTAAATAACAAACATGTTACTGAAGAAATCAAAAGGGAAATAAAAACATTTCTAGAAACAAATGATAATAAAAACATGACAACTCAAAGCCAATAGGATGCAGCAAAAGCAGTTTTAAGAGGGAAGTTTATAGCAATACAATCCTAATTCAAGAAATAAGAAAAACATTGAATGGGCAAACTAACTTTACACCTAAAACAAGTGGAAAAAGCAGAAGAACAACAAAAAAATTAGTAGAAAAAAAGAAATGATAAAGTTATGAGCAGGAATAAGTGAAGAAGAGTTGATAAAAGCAATAGTAGAGATTAATGAAACTAAAAGCTGGTTCTTTTAGAAAATAAAATTGACAAATCTTTAGCCAGACTCATCAATAAAAAAAAAAGAATCAAATAAATGAAATTAGAAATGAAAAAGGTGAGGTTATAACAGACAATGCAGAAATACAAAGGAGTAAAAGAGACTATTATGAACAACTATATGGTAATAAGGGATTTGATTTAGGTCATACCTGAATGGTCTGGTGGTCTTCCCCACTTTAATAAGGAGTTAATGATCTGAGCCACAGTCCACTCCCGGTCATGATTTTGCTGATTGTATAGAACTTTTCCATCTTTGGCTGCAAAGGATATATTCAATCTGATTTGGGTGTTGACCATCTGGTGATGTCCATGTGTAGAGTCTTCTGTGTTGTTGGAAGAGAGTGTTTGCTATGACCAGTGTGTTCTCTTGGCAGAACTTTGTTAGCATTTTCCCTGCTTCATTCTGTACTCCAAGGCCAAATTTGCCTGTTACTCCAGGTGTTTCTTGACTTCCTACTTTTGCATTCCAGTCCCCTATAATAAAAATGACTGTGTGTTTTTGTTTTTTTTTTTTTTTCTGGGTGGGGTGGTATTCTAGCAGGTCTTGTAGGTCTTCAAAGAACCATTCAACTTTATCTTCTTCAACATCACTAGTTGGGGAATAGACTTGGATTACTGTGATATTGAATGGCTTGCCTTGGAAACAGAGATCATTCTGTTGTTTTTGAGATTGCATCCAAGTACTGCATTTCGGACTCTTTAGTTGACTATGATGGCTACTTCATTTCTTCTGAAGGATTCCGGCCTACAGTAGTAGATACAATGGTCATGTGAGTTAACTTCACCCATTCCAGTCCATCTTAGTTCACTGATTCCTAGAATGGCAATGTTAAGTCTTTCCATCTCCTGTTTGACCACTTTCAAATTGCACTGATTAATGGACCTAACATTCCAGGTTGCTTCTATCACCAGTCCCATCCACAACTGGGTGTTGTTTTTGCTTTGGCTCCATCCCTTCATTCTTTCTGGAGTTATTTCTCCACCATTCTCCAGTAGCATATTGGGCACCTACTGACCTGAGGAGTTCATTTTTCAATGTCCTATCTTTTTGCTTTTTCTTATTGTTCATGGGATTCTCAAGGCAAGAATGCTGAAGTGGTTTACCATTCCCTTCTCCAGTGGACCACTTTCTGTCAGATCTCTCCACCATGTCCTGTCTGTCTTGGGTGGCCCCACACAGCATGGCTCAATTTCATTGAATTAGACAAGGCTATGATCCATTTGATTAGATTGGCTAGCTGTCTGTGATTATGGTTTCAGTCTGTCTGGCCTCTGATGGCCTCTCTCAGTGCCTACGGTCTTACTTGGATTTCTCTTACCTTGTACGTGGGGTATCTCTTTACGTCTATTCCAGCAACGTGCAGCCACCACTCCTTACCTTGGACGTGGGGTAACTCCTCTCAGTCTCTGCCCCTGACCTTGGACATGGGATAGCACAAGCTGGAATCAAGATTGCCAGGAAAAATATCAGTAACCTCAGATATGCAGATGACACTACCCTTACGGCAGAAAGTGAAGAAGAACTAAAGAGCCTCTTGATGAAAGTGAAACAAGAAAGTGAAAACATGGGCTTAAAGGACGACATTCTGAAAACTAAGATCATGGGATCTGGTCCCATCACTTCATGGCAAATAGATGGGGAAACAGTGGAAACAGTGGCTGATTATTTTTCTGGGCTCCCAAATCACTGTGGATGGTGATTGAAGCCATGAAATTAAAAGATGCTTGCTCCTTGGAAGGAAAGTTATGACCAACCTACATAACATATTAAAAAGCAGAGACATTACTTTGCCAACAAAGGTCCATCTAGTCAAGACTATGGTTTTTCCAGTAGTCATGTATGGCTGTGAGACTTGGACTGTGAAGAAGGCTGAGCGCAGAAGAATTGATGCTTTTGAGCTGTGGTGTTGGAGAAGACTTTTGAGAGTCCCTTGGACTGCAAGGAGACCCAACCAGTCCATCCTAAAGGAGATTATTCTTGGGTGTTCATTGGAGGGACTGATGTTGAAGCTGAAACTCCAACACTTTGGCCACCTAATGCAGAGAGCTACCACATTTGAAAATACTTTGATGCTGGGAGGCATTGGGGGCAGGAGGGGAAGGCGACAACAGAGGATAAGATGCTTGGATGGCATCACTGATACAATGGAAATGACTTTCGGTGGACTCCAGCTCAACATTCAGAAAACGAAGATCATGGCATCCAGTCCCATCACTTGATGGGAAATAGATGGGGGAACAGTGGAAACAGTGTCAGACTTTCTTTTTCTGGGCTCCAAGATCACTGCAGTTGGTGATTGCAGCCATGAAATCAAAAGACGCTTACTCCTTGGAAGAAAAGTTATGACCAACCTAGATAGCATATTCAAAAGCCGAGACATTATTTTGCCGACTAAGGTCCGTCTAGTCAAGGCTATGGTTTTTCCAGTAGTCATGTATGGATGTGAGACTTGGACTGTGAAGAAGGCTGAGCGCCGAAGAATTGATGCTTTTGAACTGTGGTGTTGGAGAAGACTCTTGAGAGTCCCTTGGACTGCAAGGAGATGCAACCTGTCCATTCTGAAGGAGATCAGCCCTGGGATTTCTTTGGAAGGAATGATGCTAAAGCTGAAGCTCCAGTACTTTGGCCACCTCATGCGAAGAGCTGATTCAGTGGAAAAGACTCTGATGCTGGGAGGGATTGGGGGCAGGAGGAGAAGGGAATGACAGAAGATGAGATGGCTGGATGGCATCGCTGGCTCGATGGACGTGAGTCTGAGTGAACTCCAGGAGTTAGTGATGGACAGGGAGGTCTGGCGTGCTGTGATTAATGGGGTCGCAAAGAGTCGGGCATAACTGAGCGACTGAACTGAACTGAACTGGAGTTGCTGATGGATGGGAGGCCTGACGTGCTGCGGACATGGGATCTCAAAGAGTCGGATACGACTGAGATCCTGAACTGAACTGATATGGCAATAAATAAAGTGGCCTGGAAGAATGGACATAGTCTTAGAAAATTTCAATCTTTCAAGACTAAACCAGAAAGAAAAATAAATTATTAAGAAGCCAATTGCAAATAATGAAGTTGAAGCTGTGATTAAAAACAAATCTCCCAAAATTCAAATGCCCAGGACCAGATGGCTCACAGGAGAATTCTATCAAACATTTAGAGATAAGCTAATGCTTATCTTTTGAAAATTATTTCAAAAAATTGCAGAAGAAGGAACACTTCCAAACTTATTCTATGAAGCTACCATCACCCTCATAACAAAACCAGACAAAGAAAACACAAAACAGAAAACTATAGGGTAATATCACTGATTAATATAGATGCAAAAATCAACAAAATTTTCACAAGCAGAATTCAAGATATCACAAAGCTCCTACACCATGATCAAGTTGTTTATTCCAGGGATGCAAGGATTCTTTGATATATGTGAATCAATCAATGTGATATACCATATTAACAAATTGAAAGATAAAAGCCATGTGATCATCTCAGTAGATGCAGAAAAATATGTGGCAAAATTCAGCACCCATTCATGATTAAAACTCCAAAAATGGGCATAGAAGCAACCTTCCTCAACATAGTAAAGGTCATATATAATAAGACTACAGCAAACATTATTCTCAATGGTGAAAAACTGAAAGCATTTCCCCTAAGATCAAGAAGAAAAGGGTGTCCACTTTTGCCACTATTATTCAACCTAGTTCTGGACGTTCTAGCTACAGCAATCAGAGAAGAAAAAGAAATAAACGGAGTCCAGGTCAGAAAAGAGGTAAAGTTCTCACTTTGCAGATGGCATGATACTGTACAAAGAAAACCCTAAAGATAGTATAAGAACATTACTAGAGCTAATCAGGGAATTTAGCAAAGTTGAAGGATACAAAATTAATACACAAAATCATTTGCATTTCTATATATTAAAAATACAATTCAAAAAGAGAATTTAAGGAATCAATCCCATTCACCATTGCAACAAAAAGAATTAAATATCTAGGAATAAACTTACCTAAGGAGACAAAAGAACTGTACACAGAATGTCATAGATAGTGAAACACCATGACACTACTTAAAGCATTCAAAGATGACATAAACAGATGAAGAGATATTCCAAGTACCTGGGTAGGAAGAATCAATATTGTGAAAATGACTATACTACTAAATGCAGTCTACAGATTCAATACAATCCCTATCAAATTACTAATACAGTTTTCACAGAACTAGAACAAAAAATTTCACAATTCATATGGAAACAAAAAAGATCCCGAATAGACAAAGTAGTCTTGAGAAAGAAGGATGGAGCTGGAGGGATCAACCTTCCTGATTTAAAATTATAATGAAAAGCTCCAGTCATCAAGGCAGTATAGAACTGAAACAAAAGCAGAAATATAGATCAATGAAACAAGATAGAAAGCCCAGAAATAAAACCCATGCACCTATGGGTACCTTATTTTCAACAAAGGAGGCAAGAGTATACAATGGAGCAAAGACAGCCTCTTCAATAAATAGTGCTAGGAAAACTGGGCAGCAACATGTAAAAGAATGAAATTAGAACACTTCTTAATACAATGCACAAAGATAAACTCAAAGTGGATTAAAGACCTAAATGTAAGACCAGAAACTATAAAACTCTTGGAGGAAAACATAAGCAGAACAGTTGATGACATAAATCAAAGCAAGATCCTCTATACCCCACCTCCTAGAGTAATGGATATAAAAACAAAAGTAAATAACTGGGACCTGATTAAACTTAAAAGCTTTTGCATAGCAAGGTGCAAATTCAACCCTCAGAATGGGAGAAAATAATGGGAAAATGAAACAACTGAAAAGGATTAATTTCCAAAATATACCAGCAGCTCATACAACTCAATGCCAGAAAAGCAAACAACCCAATCAAAAAGTGGGAAAAAGACCAAAACAGACATTTCTCCAAAGAAGATATGCAGATGGCTAACAAACACATGAAGAGATGCCCAATATTGCTCATTATTAGAGAAATTCAAATCAAAACTACAATGACATATCACTTCACACCAAACAGAATGACCATCATCAAAAAGTCTACAAACTATAAATGCAGGAGAGGGTGTGGAGAAAAGGGCCTGCTCTTGCACTGTTGGTGGGAATGTAAATTGATACACCCACTATGGAAAATGGTATGGAGATATCTTAAAAAAACAGGGGATAAAACCACCAGAGGACCCAGCAATCCCACTTGTAGGCATATACCGTAGGAAACCAAAACTGTAAAAGACATATGTATCTCATTGTTCATTGCAGCACTATTTACAATAGCTAGAGCATGGAAGCAACCTAGATGTTCATCAATAGATGAATGGGTAAAGAATTTGTGGTACATATATACAATGGAATATTACTCAGCCATAAAAAGGAACACATTTGAGTCAGTTCTGATGAGGTGGGTGAATCTAGAACCTATTATACAGAGTGAATTGAGTCAGAAAGAGAAAGATATGTATCATGTTCTAATGACTGTATATGGAATCTTGAAAAATTGTACTGAAGAATTTACAGGGCAACAATGGAGAAACAGACATAGAGAATAGACTGATGGACATGGGGAGAAGGGAGGAGAGGGTTAGATAATGGAAAGAGTAACATGGCAACTTACATTTCCATATATAAAATAGATAACCAGTGGGAATTTGCTGTAAGTCTCAGGAAACTCAAACAGGGGCTCTGTATCAACCTAGAGGGATGGGATGGGGGAGGGGGAAGGGAGGGAGGTTTAAAAGGGGATATATGAATACCTGTGGCTGATTCATGTTGAGGTTTGGCAGAAAACAACAAAATGCTATAAAGCAATTATCCTTCAATTAAAAATAAATAAATTTCATAAAAAAGACAGCATCAATTACTGCTATAGGTAGTTTCCTCAGTAGAAATATTTCCTTGCTTCATAAACAATTTGGTAATTGTTGTTCAAATTGAAACTGAGAGATCTTGTGTGAAATACTCCAAGCTTTTCAACAGGAGTCCTCTCTGTTTTCTTAGGGCGGCATTGACTTAAAGAGTTTTAGTTATCTGAGGGCCAAATAACTTTTAGTTATCTGAGGACCAAAATCAGCTAACAGAAGACAGCGCAGAGAACACGTGTTACTGACACCCTCACTCTGTTTGCTTCTCTCTAATCACAGGCACATGGAGCAGTCTACGAACATGGTAAGTATTCAGAGATCATCCCTCTGCTGAGAATCTAGTTGTTGAAGGTGGGGCTGTCTTGCCAGCTCTGGTTGGTGAGATGTCTTTGGAGAGTAATATTCCATTGTGTATGGATGCTCATGCTGGATTCCTAGAGGGCTGAGAGCTGACTGTGCAGAGGAGAGACTGATCTCCCAGGAAAAACAATGTCTGTATTGCGTTCTATGGTCCCTGGAAACAGCTACATCATTTAGATGCTGTGGGTTTGTGTGAATCAGGGTTGGGGCCCCATGTGTGCACCCTTGTGGTGTGATTTTGAAGCTCTGTGTGTATTTCCTCAGGTCATGTTTCCCTCTCACACAGCACAAGTCAACAGAGAACTTTCTAAACACTTCTTATCACCACTGCACACTGGCTATATATTACTTGATTCTTCCCTCAATTCAGCCATTCCTCAACTTTGGTTAATATTTATTTTCCTCAAATAGAGATGGTACTGAGAAAAATGGCCCAAGCTCTTGACCTTCAAAGTGGAAAAGCCCAACTGAGAACCCAGGGTGATCCCAGTGTGACTTCTCTGGACCCCTGACCTGCACTGATCACTCAGCCTTGAAATCTTAGTCATGGAGAAAGTGGTCCCTGCATCTATGTTTATGCCTGGAGGTACTAGCAGCTCGAGTTCCAGACCATGCCAATCATTATAAGGTGGGCTCAGTGGTCATGGAACCCAGGGGAGGCATAGATGTATTAACAGCCAAATGTGACACAGTTATTAGTGAGAAAAGCAACTCGGGGTCACATTCTTCTAATCAGCTCTCAGATTCTGAGAGTTGTGTGGCCTTATGTAGAAACTGTAGGTCATATGTATTGATGCTAGCGTCATTGCTTAAGCAAGGGCAAAAGCAGATTACCATTAGGGAGATATTTCATTGTACTGGGTAACATTAGCATAAGCCTTACATTGATTAAACCCTGTAGCACACATTCAATCAGTTCAGTACAGTCAGTCACGTCTGACTCTTTGTGACCCCATGGACTCCAACACACCAGGTTTCTCTGTCCTTCATCTTCTCCTAGAATTTACTCAAACTCATGTCCATCGAGTCAGTGATGCCATCCAACCATCTCCTCCTCTGTCATCACTTTCTTCTCCTGCCTTCAATCTTGCCCAGCTTCAGGGTCTTTTTCAATGAGTCAGCTCTTTGCATCAGGTGGCCAAAGTATTGGAGTTTCAGCTTCAACATCAGTCCTTCCAGTGAATATTCAGGACAGTTTTCCTTTAGGATTGACTGGTATGGTCTCCTTGCAGTCCTAGGGACTCTCAAGAGTCTTCTCTAACACCACAGTTCAAAAGCATCAATTCTTTGGCACTCAGCTTTCTTTATATTCCAACTCTCACATCTATACATGAATACTGGAAAAACCATAGCTTTGACTAGATGGACCTTTGCTGGCATACTCAATGAAAGGTGTCAAATCTCATAATGGCACTTGGTCCTTAGTCTAAAGACCATTACTCTTGTTATAATCTCCTGATCAGCTGGGTCAGAGGCAGTCAGCATTCACCCTATGCTTCCTCTGCATAATGAAATGTCCCACTAAATGTATGGCTTCTGTGAGTATGGACAGCCACTGACTCAGTGGACATGCAAATGTTGTTTGGAAAATGAAGACTAGGAAAAAATATCACATGATTGATAATAGCTATTTGGAAAGGTAGGGTTGAATTCAGTCCTCTAGCAGAGTTTGCTTTTTATAAAAAACAGAGTTCCATAGAAGACTTGATAAGTACGATAGCTAAAAATGTGGATCCTGGGGAGGCAGTTCTCTGGGAAGAAATCCAGAAGACAGGGCCAATTTAGCAGATGCTCTAAATAAGCAGGAGGGTCATGATCTCTGTCATTGAATGCTGGCATGCATTTTGATATTTATTTTTTTCCCCATCGGTTACATTATCACTAGTTAAAGCACAGAAGTTCTCTTTCATTTCTTTCCTGCTCCTCTCCTTTGCAAAGAGGATGATTCAACAGCAGCTTAGTCCACAGTTACAACCTCCCTCATGCATGCACTTCACCCCATGTCCCCATCGAAACAAAAAAAAGAAAGAAAGAAAGAAGTGCTGAGTGATAGGTGAGCAGCCTCACCAGTGTCCTGATAGCTACCGGGTGTCCCTCTAGCTCCCCAGAAAGGCCTGGTAGAGGAAATGTGCTGTCTATAATCAATTGTCCCACTAAACATATGACCCCAGTGAGTGTGGACAGCAACTGACTCAGTGGACATGCACGCATTGTATAGAAAACAAATATTGATAGAATAATATAGCATTAATCATAGTGGCTATTTTTAAATGATAGGAATTTAGTATTATCAAATCTTGTATATTTGATTTTAAGACAAGTGATGAGTGAATTAATCGAATAGCATACATTGCCGAGGCTTGAATTCAGTCCTCTAAGAGTTTACTTTTAATCAAGTACAAAGTCCCATAGAAAAGATAATTTAGTAGCAGCAACTGTGGATCCTGGAGGAAGGGTGATCTGGGAAAAATCAAGAGACTGTGACAATTTAGCAAGAGCTCAAAATAAGCAGGAGTCATGGTTCTCTTTCGGTGAACAGTATACACATTTTAGAGTTTTCCTTTTTTTTTGATAGAATATTTCCTGTTGATTAGGTTCCTCTTAGCTAGAAAGCCAAAGCTCTGTTTTCGTTTCCTTCATCCTCCAAAGAGGATGGATGAATATAGGTTCAGCCTGTATTCAGCCTGTATTAACCTCCCACACACCACCATACATACCACCCCGTGTCCACACAAAGAGAAAAAACCCCTTGATTCATGAGCAGCCTCACCAGTGTTCTAACAGCTACTCTGTGTCCCTCTAGACTCCACTGAGGACCTGCCAGTCAACCCACCATGTAACAACACAGAAGAGACTCAGTGTTTCTCCAAGGCAAGCTGTTTTATTTTCCTTCTGATCTTAGATAGAAATATTGTTTCATTTCTCTTTCAGTAGAATTAAGTTATGAGTCTTTGAGGTTGTTTCAGATTGAGACAATTACCTTGGTTGAGATTTTGTGGAGTGAGTGTCTTATTACCAACTCATGATGCCTCAGTCCCCAGGATATTAAAATTGTTACCATCCATTACACTCTGTAGGGTACAGCATTCTCTCTCCTGAAGCAATCTTTCCTTTAGGAAAAGGATTCTGCAATTTGCAACCCAAAAGGTCTTCGAAGTTCTATCCTCCAGGCAAAGGCCTTGCCTTTCATCCTGAGTATGTGTGCTCTTATCCTGCTGGGTTCCCTGGACTCCACGCCACCCTTCTTTATATTTTCTACTGTCACCAAATGAACCGAAGACTGTGCATCTATGTGATCTTATCCTCATAGTGTCTTCTCTTCTGTACTTGCAGGTGGCCCCTCCAGAACGTGAAAACAGTATGTATTCTAGAATCATTACTCTGGGAAAAAACTTTGTAGATGAGCGAGCTGGGGCTTTCTTGCTGGTTTTAGTGTAGAGGGCAAACTTTCCAAATTCATGCTGGGAATGAGTATAGGGGCCCTGGTAATAGAAAGTGATTTACAAGTAGAGAAATGTGGCTGATTACTGTAGTTCCAGAAAGAAGCTGTATTATAGTTAATAGTATAGGTTAGTGTCCATGGGACTGGGTTTATCTTTTTCTAAATGAATAGTGTGATTCTTTGTGTGTGATTTTTTCTGCTGTGTTTTCCTCAATATTTGTCACCCTAACTATCACTGTTACTGGTGTCAACTTCCCCAACAAATTTCCCAACACCATGCACCATGAATGAGTATGCATATTAAGATTAAACAAAGTATACACCTTCGCTGTATTTAAATTTATACCAAGTGAAATCCTTTAACCTGGAAGACAAATCCCATCATTACCCAGGGAAATGTTTACAGGGTTCCTTTTAATTTTTATTAAATTTGTTATTGTCTCTGCTGGGTCTTCATTGCTATGAAAGCTTTTCTCTACTTGTTGAGAGCCAGGGAAACTCTCCATTTTTGGAGTGTAGGCTTCTTACTTTTGTGCCTTTTGTTACAGAGCATGGCTTCTAGGGCTCTAGCTTCAGTAGTTTTGGCACGTGGGCTCAGTAGTTGTGGCTCCTGATTACAGAGCTTGGGCTCAGTAATTGAGGCACAGGGGATTAGTTGTTCCACAGCATGTGGAATCTTTCCAGACCAGGGATTGAATTCATATCTCTGTCATAAGTCTGTCACTGTTTCCATTGTTCCCCCATCTATTTGCCACGAAGTGATGGGACCAGATGTCATGATTTTCGTTTTCTGAATGTTGAGTTTTAAGCCAACTTTTTCACTCTTCTCTTTCCCTTTCATCAAGACGTTCTTTAGTTCTTCCTCACTTGCTGCCATAAGAGTGGTGTCATCTGCATATCTGAGGTTATTGATATTTCTCCTGGCAATCTTGATTCCAGCTTGTGATTCATCCAGCCCAGCACTTCTCATGAGGTATTCTGCATGTAAGTTAAATAAGCGGGGTAACAGTGTATAGTCTTCATATACTTCTTTCGCAATTTGGAACTGGTCTGTTGTTCTATGTCCAGTTCTGTTTCTTCCTGACCTGCATACAGATTTCTCAGGAGACAGGTCAGATGGTCTGTTATTCCCATCTCTTTAAGACTTTTCCACGGTTTGTTGTGATCCACACAGTCACAGGCATTAGCTTAGTCAATAAAGCAAAAGTAGATGTTTTTCTCCAGAACTCTCTTGTTTTTTCGATGATTCATTGGCAAGTTGCTTTCTGGTTCCTCTGTCTTTTCTAAGTCCAGCCTGTGCCTCTGCAAGTTCCTGGTTCATGTACTGTTAAAGCCTGGCTTGGAGAATTTTTAGCATTACTTTGCTAGCATATGAAATGAATGTAATTGTGTGGTAGTTTGAAGATTATTTGGTATTATCTTTCTTTGGGATTAGAATGAAAACTGACCTTTTCTAGTCTTTCTACTCTCTGTTTCTCTGAATTTTCCTTAAGATACCTCAGGTAAGTCCTCCTGTGACTAGCTTATTTCACTCTTACCAATATCCTCCAGCTTCATTCATATTTCTGTAAATGATAAGACATCCTTCATTTTTAAACACTAAAACACATTCCAGTATATGTATACACAATATTTTCTTTTTTCATTTATCTGCCCGTGGACTCTGGGCAGTTTTTCTATCTTTGTTGTTGTGTATAATGTAGCAATGAATATGAGACTGTAGAAATCTCCTGGACATTCTTGTTTTATCTCCTTTCAACATAAACTCAAAAGAATGATTCCTGGATCTTATGTTCTCAAGAATTTTTGAAGGACTTCCAAACTGCTCTTTAATGACTACACCGTTTTCCATTCCTACCAACAGGGCACAAAAGTTCCATTGCTCTACTTCCTTGCCAACATCTGTTATTGTATTGATATCTCTTTTTGTCTTGGTTTCCATTTCACTAATACTTAGTGGTACTGGGGCTTCCCTAGTGGCTGAGAGGGTAAAGCGTCTGCCTGCAATGAGGAAGACCTGGGTTCAATTCCTGGGTCAGGAAGAACCTCTGGAGAATGAAATGACAACTTACTGGAGTACTCTTGCTTGGAAAATTCCATGGATGGAGGAGCACATTTCCTATGCATATTGGTAACCTCTATGTCTTCTATGAAGTAATGTCTACTGAAGCTTTTTACACATTTTTTAAAGTCAGTTATTTGCCTGCTGTTGTTTTGAAGTTGAACTGTAGTAGTTGCTTATTTACTCTGGATACTGGCCCTTTATTCAGATGTGAAGTTTGTAGATATTTCTTCTCATTCTATAGTTGCCTTTCTATTGATTGCTGAAGAGAGTGCCCATCCTTCACTTGGTGATTTTAGAAACTTGGCAAAGATCATTTGGCCACACCTGTGTCAATTTATTCAAGATTCCCTCCTTAAGATTTCATTGCTGTCTCTGCCTATTTTGTTGCTGGTAGAATATCGTTTTGACTGTTGTGGCATTCTTATCTGTTTTGAATTCAGGACGCCTGAAGGCCCCTTTGTTGTTCTTTTCTCTTGAGACTGTTTTCTCTGGGTTTCTTTTGGCTTACATAAATCTTAGTATTTGGGAATTTTTTTTTCCCTTTTTATAAAAATGATATGGGACTTTGTGAGTGGATTCAATATATATTTACCTCACTTTTAGGAGTATAGGAAGGTCAACAACACTAAATATTCCAGTCTATGAATATGTTATGTCATTCCAATTACTTGTCTCTTCTTTCTTTCAAAAGTGTTCTATGGTTTTCAGTGTACAAATCTTTCACTTCCTAAGGGGCCTTTTGTGTTGCCTTGTTGGGACCTCTAGAGTCAGGGATAGGAAAGATGGGCTCTTGAAGACTGTGACTGTCCCTTCCCTTCCCTCTGTACCTACTCTCTGGTTACTTGTCATACAGGTGTGCAGGGCCATGCCCTTCTCCTCTGCCTACAAGTGAGCCACATATTGAGACTTTTCTTTGAATCTGAGTGTTTACCTTACTATTGGAATGTCCACAAGCACACTCTCAATGCCTGGCCTGGGTTCAAAAGCCCCAGGTATGCCTACACATGAACGATACTATCAGGCCATAAAATCATGTGGAATAAAGAAAGACCATAACCAGCAATTAGTTGACTTTTCCTTGTCTTTGGAGCTATTATATCTGAACTTTCGCATGTAGTAGCCATGAGTTAGCCCTGTCTATCTATAATTAACATATTTGAAACAATAATTAGTTTGTTATATTAAAAATATCACAAAAACCACACAATTGTTTGATCCCACTAGCCATATTTAAAGTGTGTCCATAAGTGTTGGAATTTAGCTTCATAAGCTTGAAGGTTAGAGCTATATTGGGCCTGTAGAAGTGTAAGGTTGAACGGTGATTCTCTCCACGTCTGCCTTTCATGTAAATTTTGCAACTGTGATCACCATCTTGTTGAAGGGCTCTGACTCCACAAACACACGGGAGGTCTGTGAACCTGGAAGGAAGACCAGGGAACTGCTGTGTGAGTCAAGAGGAGGAGGAAAAATGGGTGGATCAACTTGTATAATAACTGTATTATTGCTCATGGTTGTCTTTCTACAGACTGCTTCCTGGAGAGCATTAGCAGCAGTGATGTGGAAGAGAACTCGGATAGGGAACAACTCTCAGTTGAGATTTAGAGGGAGAGGGTTCCAGGACCACACGGGTTATACCTGCTTCTTTGGAGATGAAGGAAAGTGAATACAAACTGAGGAAGAAGAAGGACATATTTGTAGAATTGTGATTTGTTCTTTTCATATTTTAATGAAATAATAGAACTATGTGTCCATGTGCTTATTACTTACTTATAGTCATCTCTTCTTGCTTTTCGATTTAGAAATGACATTTCTCAGAGACTACTCTTTCCTCGTCCTTTCACTGCCAAATATGAAAGGTTGGCTTCTGGTTAGTACCTGCTGTGTATTATGTACAGGGGATTTTGGCTTCATGTTTAATTCTCTTATGATGGCCATATCCTAGTGGGCACAAAAGTCTCACAGTCACTTGACACTGGAGACCAAGTTCTTGAGTATCAGGTGGGGGGTGAGACATGAACCCTGTCCCTCTGCATTTTCAGGATATGTGGCTTGCCCTAATGTTTGTCCTGTTTATTCCTCATATAAAGGGTGCTCTCAGGGTTGGATGAGTCAAAGCACATGTACTCTGGCATCCCTGCCTGGGCTGAGTCTCCTGGAGCTCCTCTCAGTACCACACCTCCCCAAGGAGGTGCTCCCTGTGCTGAAGGTGCTTCTACATGAGAGCAGTCCATGTCCAGCTGCCCCCAAGAGACCAGCATGGCCACAGATTCTAGAGACTGTGAAGAGGATGCTGGCTCTCTTTACACATTTACTTTCACAGCTCTGCTGACCTGGTCTCCTGGGACTGACCAGACCTAGGTCAGAGACTCAGAGCAGCAGGACCCAGGGTCACTGCTCCTCTTAGAACCCAATACACCCTCCAGACCAAAGCTTCAGGTGGTTTTGATCACCATCTTTGCACACTTATCAACTTTTTTTTTCCTTTACCTTTTTTGTTTGCATTTGAGTTGTGGTATTTTCCTATATATTGTGAGTGTGAGCTCTTTATCTGATATATGATTTTTTATTTTTTTGTGGGTTATCTTTTCATCCTGCTGATTGTTAAAGAGACTACCATTTTCCTATGTTGTCTTAGAAACTTGGTAAATTTCCTTTGACTATATATCCCTGAGTTTACTTGGGGGTCTTTATTCTGGTATTCAGGGCTATGAATCTGTTTCTATGTTGGTGTCATACAGCTTTGATTCCTATATCTTTGTAATGCATTTTGAAATCAGGAGGTGAGAAATTGATCTTTGTTCTCATTTTGTCTATTGGAGTCCTTAGTGGTTCCATATATATCTTTGGACTTGCTTTTTCCATTTCTGTGAAAATGACATTAATATTTTGGTTGGTGTTGCATGAATTTTTACTTAGCTTCAGGTAGTATAGAAACGTCAACAGTACCAAGTCTCCAGTCTGTGAGCATGATATGTCTTCTCAATTCCGTATGCCTTGTTTCACTCTCTCAGTGTGGTGTGTAGTGTTCAGTGTGCTGGTCGTGTCTCTCTGAAGGCCCTGTGTCCCTCCCTCCCTGATCTCAGAGTCAGTGGTGGAGGGATGGCTTCATGAAGAGATGCAGTGTCTCTCCCTCCCTCCTTTCCTCTTCTATGATAATGTTCAGTACAGGCGCCCTGGGCCCTGTGTCCATACCTGTCCCCTGTGTCCATACCTATCCCCTCAAGTGGAACACCTGCTGGGAATTTCTCCAAGATCTGGGTATTGAAATTGCTGTTTCAGTGTCCCAAAGGCTCATGAGTACTTGGAATGTGTGCATGAGCCCAGGAAATACCTGCAAATGAATTATCAAATGAGACCAGCCAAATCCTCTGCAGAAGCTGTTGGGCTACATTGCACAGGCCTGGAAGCCCTGTACTTGCCTGGACTTGAGACCAAAGAAAGATCCTGGAGTCAACAGAGATATCAGAGGGAACAGATGGGATATTTTACATGTCTGAAGTAAAAGGGTCCTGGAGAGACACCCACTGTGGATAGCAGATGACAGGCAGAAGACAGCAGCTGCAGCATTCTTCATTCTGGGGGGACAGGGAGTCTACTAGTTATAGGGGGTATTAACAGCAGATTGGCTCATTGGTTACATTGGTTACCATGGAAACTAGTAGAGGGCAACATCCCTCTCTTAGCTCCTGAGGCTAAATACTTTCATACATTGTTAATCTATCAACAAACAGCCATCTTGAAAATGCCAGAAAATACAAAGGGAATAAACAAGAAAGGGGTGGTAACATCCTGTATATATTCATGCATGCTCAGTCACTCAGTTGTGTCCAACTGTTTGTGATCCCACAGACTATATCCCACCAAGCTCCTCTGTCCATGGTATTCTCCAGATAAGAATATTGAAGGGGTTGCCATTTCCTCCTCCAAAGCATCATCCTAACCCAGGGATCAAACCCATGTCTCCTGCTCTTTACCACTGAGCCACCTGGGAAACTCTACACCTTCCTTTATACCAAAGTCCCCTGGCATTCCAAAAACTGTTTTGCCATAATCTATCAGAAGTGTTAGAACAAGTGGTACTGATCCCAAGATTCATTAAATCTTCCCTGGTGGCTCAGATGGTAAAGAATTCACCTGCAATACAGCAGACTGTGTTCAAAACCTGAGTCAGGAGCATCCTCTGAAGAAAGCAATGACTACCCAATACAGTATTCATACCTGGAGAATTCCATGACAGAGGAGTCTGGTGGGCTACAGTCCATGGGGTCACAAATTGTTGAACACAATGGAGTGAACAAGCATGCACACATATAAACTTATACAGTGGTTGTTGTGTGTTATAGTGTGGTAACCACTAGCCAGATGTGACTGTTATAATTTACATAAAAGCATGTTTTACATGTGTCAAAAACACTTGGAATTTCAGGTTGCTTAGCATGAAGGTGAGAGCTCTAATGGGCCTGTAGAAGTGAGAGATTGAGAACTGACTCTTTGAGCATCCCTGTCTTTAGGTTTGCAACGGATTTCAGTGTCGTATTAAAGGGCTCTGACTGCACAGAGCACAGATGACTGCCATCTGCTATCCACAGTGGGGTGTCTCTTCAGGACTCTGGGAAAAAGATCAAAGTGATGCTGTGAGAGCCAGCAGCAGAAGTTGGCAGGTCACTCATTCTAATCACCTTGTTGCTCATGGTGTGTTTCTATGGAATGTATTGTGGAGAGCATTTGAGTGGTGAAGAAATAGGCAGGAAACAACATTCAGTTGGGATCTGATGGGAGAGGGCTCCTGAAACTTTAGGGTTAAACACTCTGCTTGGAGGCTAAGGAAGGAGAACATGAAATTAGGAAGAAGGAAATGTGTGCAGAATTCTGACTTACTCTTTTCATATTTTAATGATATGATAGAGAAGTTTTGTCCTGGACTTGCATTGTGCTCTGTTTATAATCACCTTTTCTTGCTTTGCTCTTCAAAGATAATATTTCCCATAAGAGCTGTTCTCTTCTGCTTCTGTCACTGACTAGTATGGAAGCCTGGTCTCTGGTCAGCACATCTCGGGTATTGCGCACTGCTGACTGTTTTCTACTGCATATTTAACTTGATGGCCATATCCTAGTGGGCAGAAAACTCTCACTGTCACTTGACACTGGAGACTCTGCCCTTTCAGGACCTGCGACTTCCTCTCATGTTTGCCTTCACTGTTAATTCCTCATGTAGAGGTCACCCCCAGGGGTGGATGAGTCACTGCACACACGCTCTGGGTCCCTGCCTGGGCTTGGTCTCCTGAAGCTCATCTCAGCCTCCACACATCAAGGCTGATGTGCTGAAGGTGCTTCCATGTGAGAGGTCCATGTCCAACTGTTCCTAGAGACCTTCCATGGCTGCAGATGCTAGAGTTTGTGAGGGTGCCACTGGGCTTCTTCACACACTTGCTTTTACAGCCCTGCTGACCTGGTCTCCTGGGATTGAGCAGTCCCAGGGCAGCAGGTCCTGGAGTCACTGCTGCTCTCAGAACCCACTGCTGCATCCAGAGAGTCCTGCTCCTTCTCCCCAACCCCAGGCCTGCCCCATCCTCTGCCCTTTCCTTACACTTTCCCATGTCTCATCCCTCCCAATTTTCCAAGTCTCAGTGCAAACCCGGCAGCTACGAAGTGTTTATGGAGGACCCTTGTCACATCATTCTGGCTAAATGAAATTGGAAGTGTTTGTCTCTGTCCTCTCTAAGGGTCTGGGAAACTAAAGGTGTTGCTGTGAGTATTAATTACCTCCCAGGTAGCTAAGGTCACCCCAGGCAATGGGAGAGTTGCTGTTATGTGTAATTTTTATCCTTCCCTCCTCCAGGGCTCAAAACACTCTCAGGTCCAAGCCAGGTCCTCTCTGGGAGGGATGGATTGTTTAATTAAATAATGGGCTGATTGGAGATGGTGGCCATACACCCATGGTCTTTCTTCAATGTGCCCATGTTGGAGAACTCTAAGGTTGGTGGAGCTTCAAGGAGGAAGGAAAGGAACAGTGACTAGAGGGGAGCAATGAGGAAGGAAGTGGAGAAGCAGCAGCAGGAGGAGGAGACAAGGAAGGTTGTGAGCACAGGTGCATGGAGACAGTGACCATCTGGAGGAGGAACAAGTGGTCATGGCCTCATTCCTCGTCACTCAGACAAGTTGACAGTGGTGACAGGAAGCTGCAGGTCAGAGACCCACTTTTTCACTAAAGAGGTAAAACACTGAGGCCCTGGGAGGTCCCTGGAGACAAGGACATCAGGGGTCCCAGGATCAGGCTCTGAGGAGCACCAGGGCCCCCCGGTCACATCCTGATTCTAAATCTCCCCTTTGTTTTCCTACAGACTCTCCACATGACTGCTTCCCTCAGACACCAGAAAACTGCATGGCAAATAATGAAGATTCAGAGGAGAGCAAGAATATGGAGATCATTTATTTCTTCTTTCATATCTTTTAACATTTTCTCTCTCTCTCTTTTTTTTTTTTTTTTTTTTTTGATCCATAGATTTTCCTTGTAACCCTACCCTATCTCCTCTTTCCATCTTTTTATGATTATCTGGAGGACCTGGTCTCTTGTAGGCACTGCAGGTCCTGGAAGCTTATATAAAATCTATGAATCTGTCTGCAGTCCTATTCTCCTGCTCTCTTATCTCCACCCCAGCTCCTGAAAACAGGTCTGCACCCTTGAACCTGGGCTTCGTCACCATGAGTGTCCTGAGGAGGAGTTGAGGCTGAAGTCAGTAGGTCTGGACCCACACGGCTGAAGGGCCCCCATGAAGTCTGCACTGCCCTGGGCTACCCCATATGGTTGCTTTCCTGCCCTGGGAGGGCTTAGACCTGCTTGACTGATCTCTTCCTTCCAGATGTCAGAAAAATTTCTTCTCACTTTCTTGAGGAATGTCAATGGTGATGATGAAGAAGACCAGGAAGAGCAACTGTGAACATGGAAGGTGAGGCAGACAAGGGCATGTGTCTTCATCATGATCCCAGCTCACTTATTGGTGCTTCAGAATCACCAGCAAAAGCACCACACAAGTGGAGACAAGAGGGTGGTAACAATCTGTGAAGAGTGGAGGATGCCCTGAGCACGTCTCCCCAAGGCACAGCTCCTGTCCGCAGATGCCCCCGAGGTTGCTGGGCTAGCTTCTCCGGCAGCTCTTACATTTGCAGGGAGGCTGGGGGCACTGTGAGGCCACTGTGTCCAAGAGTCTAGGAGCTGCTGTTCCAGCGTGTTCTCTTTGAAGATCCCCACTGGGAGCTTCTTCATCTCCCTCTGCAGGACCCAGCTCTGCCCTCCAAACCCCCTAAAGGCAGCAGGGGGCACCCCTAGTCCATCACCAGCTGCAGAGAGAGGTTGGGGTGGCCCCACCCTACCCAGTCCTTGGCTCCTGGGAACAGAGTGAAGGAGACACGGGAGCCCAGATCTTGTGCAGGCAGAAGTCATCTGGCGGCTCCACATCCCTGTGAGTGCTCCCTGGTCCTGAGGGTCCCAGCCGGACTGGGGCGTGCCCAAGTCTGGGGTCCCTCAAGTTCTGGAACCGTGGGATCCTGGGCCAGCTCAGGGCACCATTTCTCAACCTGAAATTGGAGGTTCTGTAGTTTTTTCTGTGAATGTTTCCAACTTCAAGTAAAGAAACAACAGAAAGAAATACCATGCAGTGTGCTCTGGGGATGGTGGAGTTAGTGGTAAGGAAACCATCTGTCAATGCAGAAGACACAAGAGACTCGGCTTAGATCTCTGGGTAGATAAGATTCCCCTGAGAAAGGAAATGTCAACACGCACCAGTATTCTTGCCTGGAGAATCCCAGTGATTGAAGAGCCTGGTGGGCTATAATCCACAAGGCTGCACAGAATCAGACACAACTGAAGCAACTGAGCAGCAGACTTGGGATGAGTGGCAGGATTCGAGTTACTCATGTTCCTTTTTTTTGGTCAATTCTGTCATTGATAACACATCTTGTCTTATTACAATTTAAAAAGCTGTTTCTTCTGTCAAATTTTAATGTTGCAATATGCTAGACAGGTAAAATGTACCTTTTTATTACAACAGCATAATATCAGTTTAAAATCATAATCTTCAGAAAAGTTTGGCTGCGGTTAGGAACAATTATTAGGGAGTATTGAGACTCCAGGTATCTGTCTATTTCCAAGGCTCATGTCTCAGGAGCAGTTGTACTGAGTGTAGGGTGAGTGGGCAGGTTCTCCTACCTGCCATGTCATCTGACCTCCTGTTCCTCTCAGGGCCTAGAAGGAAGAGGGGATCCAAGCTTTCAGTCCTGGATCCCAGAGTCCCCTGTTCCTCTGCCTGAGTCTCACTGCCAAGGGGACCCATCAGTTGAACAATACTGGCCAGATGCCCAAGAGTAGTTGCTCCTGTGGGACATTTCTAAATTATCTGTTAACAGACAACACCCTCAGCAAAGAACAGCAAACATACCCAGTGCCTTGCAGATTTGAGCCCCAAAGCCAAGTCTATATCCTGGGAAGTCTTCTGGGTCCTGCACACCCTCCCCAGGGAGCCCTCCTCTGTCTGACTCTGCACCTCNGTGGGACATTTCTAAATTATCTGTTAACAGACAACACCCTCAGCAAAGAACAGCAAACATACCCAGTGCCTTGCAGATTTGAGCCCCAAAGCCAAGTCTATATCCTGGGAAGTCTTCTGGGTCCTGCACACCCTCCCCAGGGAGCCCTCCTCTGTCTGACTCTGCACCTCCCAGGGACTCCATCAACTTTGTTGCCTTTGCAGGCTCTGATCCAAATCCCTGAAGACCTGGACCTGGACCCCATCCTGGACCCGAGAGGGGATGGAGCCCCCACAGCACCAGGAGCCTCATCTGGACCAGATCAGGCGAGGCCTCACTGCTTCTGTCCTGAGGGTCCTCATTTAGTACAGCTTCAGCTGTTTTGCTGTATAGACTTAGTATTAATTTTATCTATATGTTTTGTATGTATCTATATGTTCAATATTTATATATAAGGTTTTTCATTAAAATGCTTAATCTATCTTGTTACTTTTAAAATAATTTTTTTTGTAAAAACACACACATGTACAGAAAAGCACCCTCAACAGAGGTAGAACTTAATGAATTGTTGTAAGGCAGTCACCCTCGTGTCCACCACCAAGATCTCCCGCCTCACACACAACTCAGTCCTCGTTGAATAAGGAACTGAAAATTAAGTCCTTACATCTTTCTTTACATCATTGTCTTTAAGGATTCTGTTTTCTCATGTATGCTCATTCTATTAGTCATAGAAGATCAATATTACCCAAGATCTTCCATGATTTGCATGTCAGGACTTTCAAAACTCATTCTGCTTGTCTGGAAAAAAAGTTCCTGATTCATCATTTCTCTCCTTGTGTAGCTTAAATGTGTTTTTCTCTTTTCTTCTAACACAGAGAATTTCTTTCCAAAAATGCTCTTAAAATTCTAATTTTTATTCCTTTATATTTTTCCCACTCTTTTATTCTAGGTACCCAAAGGACTTTTACTGTTAAAACCTAGTAGCTTTACTACAGTATCATTTGCTAGTAGTCATTGCAAGTGTATGGTCATTATTCTTTTTAATAAACAATTTCAAAGTCTTTTGTTCCAGAAAACTTTGCATCACAATATTTAGCATTTGCTTTGCATCTTTGCTGTGATTTTACACTTTCAGAGATGGCCAGGGCAGCCTAGTGTGCTGTAGATCATGGAGTCGAAGAGAGTTGGACACGACTGAGCAACTGAACAACCATAATCATTCATCAAATCTCTTGTGATGACTTCCACTATTAACATATTCATCAGATATTTTACAGCTTTTTCCTTAAGTTATTTGCCAGGAGTTTTTTTTTTTTTTTTAATTGTTTTTAAGAGATTCTTCTTTTCATCTGCTGTTTCTTATAAGGCATTATTTCTCAATATGTTTTGCCTACTTTTACTTTCACTTACAAAGTGATTTTTCAATTTTTTCTTGTTCTTTTCTGAGTCCCACACACTCATTTATGAGTTTTCTCAATCTGATGTATGATGTCCTTTCAAAACTTGAATTTTTTTCTTTTTTNTTTTTTTTTTTTTTTTAATTGTTTTTAAGAGATTCTTCTTTTCATCTGCTGTTTCTTATAAGGCATTATTTCTCAATATGTTTTGCCTACTTTTACTTTCACTTACAAAGTGATTTTTCAATTTTTTCTTGTTCTTTTCTGAGTCCCACACACTCATTTATGAGTTTTCTCAATCTGATGTATGATGTCCTTTCAAAACTTGAATTTTTTTCTTTTTTTTTTTTTTATTCTTAAGCACATCGTCATGCATGAAATGAGAATGTTTATATCTATGGAGAAGTTGCTAAGCATTTCTGTAAAGTTTACTTATTCCCAAGTCTCTTTCTAATTGAAGTATAATTGTAATTTAATTGAACTACAACACAGATAGCTTCAGGTGCACAATATAGTGATTTGATATTTCTATACATTACAAAACGATCACCACAATAAGACTAGGTGCCATTTGTAACCAAATTATTCTCATTGACTATATTCTCATGGTGTACATTTTGTTCCCTGAACTAATCTGTTTTGTAAGGGAAGTTCGTAAATCTTAATCTCTCTCACCTACTTCTCTCATCACCACAACCCTCTCCTCTCTCTGGTAACCACTTCTTTGTTCTCTGTATCTGCGACTTCATTACTGTTTGGGTATGTTGGTTGATTTGTTTTGGTTTTCAGTTTCCACATACAAGTGACATCATACTCTACTTGTCACTCTGTCTGACGTATTTTCAGGCATAAGTCAGGAATGCCTTCTGCATATTACCCTCTAGGTCCATCCATGTTGTCACAAATGACAAGATTTCATTCTTCTTTATGGCTGAGCAATAATCCATGTAGATCACATCTTATCCACTCATCTCTTTTTTAAATATAAATTTATTTATTTTAATTGGAGATTAATTACTTTACAATATTGTATTGGTTTTGCCACACATCAAAATGAATCCACCACAGGTGTACATGTGTTCCCCATCCTGAATCCCCACCCTCTTCCCTCCCCATACCAGCCCTCTAGGTCGTCCCAGTGCACCAGCCCCAAGCATCCAGTCAAGTTTTAATCATTCTATATAGAATAACGTTTCATCTAAATGAACACTACAGCAATCTTTCCAATAAGAATGATACAGTGTGTGCATATTAGTTGCTCAGTCCCTGGTGGGACTGTAGCCCACCAGGCTTCTCTGTCAATGGGATTCTCCAAGCAAAAATACTGAAGTGGATTATCATTCCCTTCTCTAGAGAATTTTCCCAGCCCAGGGATACAACTCTGGTCTCCTGAATTGCTGGCAAATTCTTTACCATTTGAGCTACAGGGAAGTCCTGAGAATGATATAAACCCAAAGGAAAACTGCAGCCACTAATTTCATTATAATTAAATTCAATCTTACACTCCCATTTGAAGTCATGAAAGTAACCTTGCTCCAAGATACAGCTGTGTGGTACCAATATTATCGCATTCTCCACTGTTCATTTTGTAATATCCTTTTAAGGAAATGTATATGATTGGGATGGTATTTTTTCCTCTAATATATGCTTTAATGAAGAGTTGAAAATATGCTTAAAATACCACTATAATAACAGTCATGTGATAGACACTTTGAAAAAATACCCATAAGTGGAAATGCTGGATCATATGCTATTTCTATTTTTAATTTTTTGGGAAAACTCCATAATTAGTGTGTATAACTTAAGCTATCACCCAATAATGCACCCTAATACCTATAGTTCATATTTTCTGTAACTGAATTATTTAGAGTGACACTTGGAGACCTCTAAACACTATAGAAGCAATTTTAATAAAATCATTTTGATTAGAAAGCAAATTTGGTTCTGTGTTATTGGATCAGTTGGGAGGATAAAGGTTGGAATTCTGAATTATGGAGAAAAAGACACAGAAAGTGTGGGAATGCATAAAAGTGTAGATTTTGCTACAGAGACTATGCNCACTATAGAAGCAATTTTAATAAAATCATTTTGATTAGAAAGCAAATTTGGTTCTGTGTTATTGGATCAGTTGGGAGGATAAAGGTTGGAATTCTGAATTATGGAGAAAAAGACACAGAAAGTGTGGGAATGCATAAAAGTGTAGATTTTGCTACAGAGACTATGCTCCTCCAGCTCACCACAAAACAGAACAATAAATCCAGAGGCAAGCTGTTGCAGTGAGCAATAGCAACTTTATTCAGAAATTTAGCTGACCCAGAAGGTGATGAACTAGTTTAGCCCCAAAGAACCATCTTACTCCATTGATAATTCAAGCTTATTTTATACTAAAAGGGGATGGAGTATCACTTGTTGCAAACTTCTTGGTACCAGAATCCTTTGTTCTTGCAGCTGTACATGTAGATTTGGTCACAATGTTCCTATNGGTGGTATTTTTACTTTTTATTTTATATTATTCTCTGGTTTCTTACCTTTGGCTACCATTTCTACCAGATGTGCTCTTTATAGTTTCTTTAAATTAGAAAAAAAAAAAAAGACTTTAATGTGATCTATATCTTTATTTGGCTTCATACCGCTTCATACCCAGAAAAAATATTATTTTATATATTATTTAATCATCATGATAAGAAAATATTGTAGAATTAAAGAAAGTGATACTAAGTTAATGAAACATGTAGAAAAAAATGTAATGTAGTTATTTAATAAATATTAGATACATTGGGTATTATTTTAAAAAGAAAAGCATTGGGGGCCACAAATCACTTTTAAATTTCTGGTTATGACATATTTCATAGTTGTATATTTCTAATAGTCAATAAAATACAGTTATATCACTATGTATCAGCCTTCTGATGGTAGATAGGATACATTTTCAATATTAAAATATTCTCAGGATCTGTGCATGATAAAATTCTAAAGTACATAGACTTACTAATTTTATTCTCTTTTGGAATTAGTTTCATGACAGAATCATAAATTAACACTTAGTCTTAAATAATGGAATATTGAGAAAAAAATCTTCTTTAAGAAGTCATAGTCCTTAGTTTAGTAGGGTTCATTTTCTATTTAGGTTAAATGTAGATAACATAGCTATTATTTCAATTATACTTTTTAAATTTAAATATTTCGAAATTAGAAAGCCAAATATAAAACATATAGTGAGTGGAAAGGTTGTCAATTCTGTTAGAACCCATAACTACTCAGTCATTCCTTGGCCTCAGGAGATGATGGAGCAGATGTAAATGGAGAGAGGGATTTCATACATAAAACTTGAATAGAATGATGATAAATGTTATGCCTGAGTGTTTTTGAACCCTAAATTTTTATTTATGTGACCCAAACTGAAGGAATAAAATACTCGATAGGAAATAAGAATGGCTTTTATCTTGAAACTTGAGAAAAAATTTCAATATAAATTAATGGAAAGGAGTGATTTATGTAGTGGGGGGAGTTCCGGGAAGGAGCAGTGGTAGAAGTTGAAGGATCTCTTACCATCTAAAGCTGTTTGCATAAACAGGAAATACAGATGCACTTAAAAACGCAATGTGTTTTCTAACTTCCTCGCACACACACGCACATGTGCGCATGCACACACACACATAGACCCACCTCCCCTTTTTTATTCTATGATCAAGATATATGAACAACTGAGTAGAGATAAGAAAGGAAATCACCCTATGATTTAGAGGTAGGGGTATACAGGGAAATGAACAGGGTATTTAGATGCTTATCTATTTCCCTGTAATAGTTGCTATCTTAGACTAAGCACATACACATTCTTCAAAACAATAGCATAGTTATTGTACTGGAGATGCCATATTGGTTCCCAAAACACCCAAAGAGCATAAAAATTAGAGTGAAAAATCACTCTGTCAAGGCACAACACTTTTTCAGAGCCTGCAACCCTGTCCTTTTGCATGGGTCTCAACTTGTGTATCCACCTTGCCCTTCAGATTTAGAACATCAACTGTCTAGAGCCATCCTACCACTGGAGTGAGGGTGTATGAACCCATGGATTCAATGTAGTGCACCAATTTCTAAACTCACTTTTTAAAATATCAAAAAATTTTCATGGTGTATACTAACTCTCCCTAGAACAGGATTTGTATTCAATGCCATGCATTCCACTGAAATCATGTTCTAGTCATCATTCTACAGCAGTGAAAGCTAGTGGTTTCTGAAGTGATCAGCATCCTTTTGCAAAGTTCTGCCTCAGGCCAAGGCATTATAGAGACCGAAGTAAGAATCCTCTAGGGCTTCCCAGGTGACTCAAAGGTAAAGAATCAGCCTGCAATGTGGAAGACATGGTTCAATCGCTTGCTTGGAAAGATTCCCTGGAGACGGAAATGGCAATCCTCCCCAGTATTCTTGCCTAGAAAATTCCATGGACAGAGCAACCTGGTGGGCTATAGTCCACCGGGTCACAAAGGAGCTGGACACAACTGTGCAACTGAACAACAAAGAGTCCTTTAATCTCTCCAAAAGAAGGAGAAGGAGTGGAAGAGATGTGGGAGGTAAGCAGGTTGATAGGAGTCTACAAAATTACAACTCTTAATTCTCAGGGCCTCTTCTTTCCCAAACAAAACTAGAAATTTCAAGCTAAAGACTATTTTAAATTACATTATACTGTTGCTACTCCAATGATCAAATTGGGGAATTTGGGTTCAGGTAGATGTATTTTCTGCATTTCTAAGAAATAAGAGACTCAGCTTGCCCATAAAAGTATTGTGTTTCTTTGCCCTGCACTGCCTCTCATTTGCTTCACTATGAGATCTTTGAGATCTTTGTTAGTAAGGAGTGGACATCTGAAATAGAAATTCTGACTGTCTAGTCTCACCAAAATATTTTGCAATAGCTCTTGTTCTTCAAACTCTGTAGCATCAATAGATACTTTTCCAGAACATTACATGTGATAACTTAAGATTTATTTATTTTTTTTGCACTGAATTACATTTACTTCCACTCTCTCACAGTTCCCTGAAGAATAAGCCATTACCATCTTCTAATCTAACCAAATCGGTCAACCAATGCCTGATTCCNCTGTAGCATCAATAGATACTTTTCCAGAACATTACATGTGATAACTTAAGATTTATTTATTTTTTTTGCACTGAATTACATTTACTTCCACTCTCTCACAGTTCCCTGAAGAATAAGCCATTACCATCTTCTAATCTAACCAAATCGGTCAACCAATGCCTGATTCCCAGCTTTAAGGATCTCTTTCCTGGAACCACTTCTATAGCAAATACTTTCTATTTTGTCTCTTTTTGTCCATGATTACTTTTTCAAGAAAACAAAGTGTTATATAATTGATCACATTAATTCTCGTATAAATTAACATTCATGTATTTGTGTAATTGTTCCTCTCATCATTCCTTTAAATATAGATTTAAATGTAGATATTTTTGTGGTAACTCTTCTGAGGAGGAAAGTGTATAAGAAAAAAATATATATATATACACATATGTGTATATATATAATTCCTATATATATATGTAATTCCTATATATATGTGTATATACACATAAATATAGTAATTATCCTCTCATATTTGAAGGTGATCTAGTTGATAAAATTCTAATTCTAGCATTCTTTTCTTATGATTGTTTAAAATTAATTTTTATTGGAGTATAGTTGATTAAAACTATTGAATTAGTTTCTAATATATATTAAAATGAATCAGCATACATATATATATAAATATCCCCTCCCATTTGTATTTCCTTCTGATTCACATCACCACAGAGCATTAAGGAGAGTTCCCTGTGATGTACAATATGTTCTTATTAGTTCTGTTTTAAAATACATGAAATATATTATATTTCAATATCAAAAGTTATTATTGAGCACTCTGATGTCTACCCCAATTCTTGTCACAGTCTCAGATGCATGACATCCTTTGGAATATCAGCTTTGTTGTCTAAAATTGTGGATGGGGAAACAGTTGTGGGCAAGGCCCTAATTTTTACATATCTCTTCTAGTTTAAATTTAAATCTAGTTAAATTTTATATCAAAATGCCAACATCCACTGGATCATAGAAAAAACAAGAGAATTCCAGAAAAACATCTGCTTCATTGACTACACTAAAGCCTTTGACTATGTGAATCAAAACAAACTGTGGAAAATTCTTCAAGAGATGGGAATACCAGACCACTATACTTGCCTCCTGAGAAACCTGTATGTAGGTCAAGAAGCAACAGTTAGAACTGGACATGGAACAACAAACTGGTTCCAAATTGGGAAAGGAGTATGTCAAGGCTGTATATTGTCACCTGGGTTAATTAACTTCTATGCGGATTATATCACGCAAAATGCCAGGCAGAATGAAGAACAAGCTGGAATAAAGATTTCCGGGAGAAATATCAATAACCTCAGATGTACAGATGACACCACCCTTAGGCAGAAAACACAGAGGAATTAAAGAGCCTCTTTTAAAATTTATTTATTTTTTAATGTTCATTAAAGCCTTTATTGTAAAACCATCTGAAGATATTTAGTAACTATGAACTCTTGACAGAATAAATTTCAGTTCCACTTGTTTAAAAAAAGGACTGCTCTGTTGTAGCCAACTAGATTTGTAAAGTTTCACCTCAAAAATGGATATAGCTTTTCAGTGATAGAAAGGAATGCTTCTCTATCATAGCAAATAAGGTAAACATTATCTTCTACATTGATGACAAAGTCCTTTCATATTCCAGGTTGTAAATCTACTTCTAACAGGTTCCCTTCACCTCGTGCCCCAGCACCAATGAATCTTTATACTCAAGCCAAAAAGTACTTTGCAGAAAGATTATTTTCCACACGTAGAATGATAGTATGCTTTGCCCAGGTAAAGTCATTTAATTTACTCGATCTTTATNTATTCCAGGTTGTAAATCTACTTCTAACAGGTTCCCTTCACCTCGTGCCCCAGCACCAATGAATCTTTATACTCAAGCCAAAAAGTACTTTGCAGAAAGATTATTTTCCACACGTAGAATGATAGTATGCTTTGCCCAGGTAAAGTCATTTAATTTACTCGATCTTTATCTTGGTCACCACATTGAAATTTGCTTCTTTGAAAACTGAAGTTTTATAAGAGTCATATCAAGGTCTTGTGTTAGAAGACACTTAAAAAAAAAAAAGAATAGAAACAGTAATGATCTCCATTCTTTAGTAGCTATTCAAAATACTGAATTCATTACAGATGATTCATTTGGGAGAAATACTGACAAAGTAAGATGTAGTTAGAATAAGGTGGTGATGATAGTAGTCTTTGAGATGCATCTTTATCAAAGGAATTGGAAAAGAAGAAAGGTATTTGGATGGCAGTCATGGAAGGACTTTCGTGTTTTGAAGGACAGTCATGTTTTATTGTTGCTTCAGAGAGCTTACCTAGGTGGTATGAATTGAGATTGGCATATGTAAACTATCAATATTGTGCATAAAATAGATTACTAATGAGAATCTACTGTATAGCACAGGGAACTCGACTCAATGCTCTGTGGTAACCTATATGGAAATTATTTTTTTTTAATGGAGGGTATAAATGTATATGTATACTTGATTCATTTTCCTGTGCATTAGAGACTAACACAACATCATAGAACAAATTTAGTGCTTAACCATTCAGTCATGTCCTACTCTTTGCGACCCTTTGGACTGTAGCCCACCAGGTTCCTCTGTCCATGAGATTTTTCAGGTAAGAATGCTGGAGTAGATTGCCTTTACATTTTCCAAAGGATCTTTCTGACTCAGGGATTGAAATTGGATCCCCTATCTCCTGCATCTACTGGATTGCAGCTGGATTCTTTACCTGCTGAGCAACTATGTTGTTTTTCAGTCACTCAGTCATATCCAACTCTTTGTACCCCATGGACTGCAACACACCAGGCTTCCCTGTCCCTCACAATCTCCTGGAGTTTGCTCAAAATCATGCCCATTCATGAATCAGTGACAGCATCCAACCATCTCATCCTCTGTCAACCCTTCTTTTCTTTGTATATTTTTTCTTTTCAAACTATTCTTTATTGAAAGATAATTGCTTTACAGAATATTGCTGTTTTCTGTCAAATTTCAACATGAATTAGCCATAGGTTTACATATATTCCCTCCCTTTTAAACCTTCCTCCCATCTCCCATCCCATCCCACCCTTCTAGGTTGATACAGAGCCCCTGTTCGAGTTTCCTGAGCCATACAGCAAATCCCTATCTATTTAAAATATGGTATTATTAATTTCCATGTTACTCTTTCCATATATCTCACCCTCTCCTCTCCTCTCCCCATGTCCATAAGTCCATTCTCTATGCCTGCTTCTCCATTGCTGCTCTGTAAATAAGTTCTTTGCTATCATTTTTCTAGATTCCATTTATAGGCATTAGAATATGGTATTTATTTTTCTCTTTCTGACTCGCTTCACTCTGTATAATAGTTTTTATGTTTATCCACCTCATGAGAACTGACTCAAATGTGTTCCTTTTTATGGCTGAGTAATATTCTGTTGGAAAAGACTCTGATGCTGAAAGGGATTGGGGGCAGGGGGAAAAGGGGACAACAGAGGATGAGATGGCTGGATAGCATCACTGACTCGATGGACATGAGTTTGAGTGAACTCCAGGAATTGGTGATGGACAGGGAGGCCTGATGTGCTGCGATTCATGGGGTTGCAAAGAGTCCGACATGACTGAGCAGCTGAACTGAACTGAATATTCCATTGTGTATATGTACCACACATTTTTTTAAATATAAATTTATTTATTTTAATTGGAGGTTAATTACTTTACAATATTGTATTAGATGACCCAGAGGGATGGTACAGGGAGGGAGGAAGAAAGGGAGTTCAGGATGGGGAACACGTGTACCACACTTCTTTATCCATTAATCTGTTGTTGGACATCTAGGTTGTTTCCATGTCCTAGCTATTGTAAATAGCGCTGCAATGAACAATAAGATACATGTGTTTTTTTCACTTTTTATTTCCTCAGGGAATATGCCTAGGAGTGGGATTGCTGGGTCCTATGCTGGTTTTATTCCTAGTTTTTTTTTTTTTTTTAAGGAATCTCCATACTGTCTTCCATAGTGGGTGTATCAATTTACATTCCCACCATCAGTGCAGGAAGGTTCCCTTTTCTCCATACCCTCTCCAGCATTTATTGTTTGTAGACTTTTTGATGATAGATATTCTGACTGGTGTGATGTGATATGCCATTATGTTTTTGATTTGCATTTCTCTAATAATGAGCGATGTTGAGCATCTCCTCATGTGTCTGTTAGCCATCTGTATGTCTTCTTTGGAGAAATGTCTGTTTATGTCATTTTCCCACTTTTTGATTGGGTTGTTTGTTTTTGTGGCTTTGAGTTGTATGAGTTTCTTTTATATTTTGGACATTTATCCTTTGTCAGTTGTTTAATTTACTATTATTTTCTCCCATACTGATGGTTGTCTTTTCACCTTGTTTATAGTTTCCTTTGCTATGCAAAAGCTTTTAAGTTTAATCAGGTCCCACTTGTTTACTTCTGTTTTTATTTCCATTACCCTAGGTGGTGGGGCACAGAGAATTTTGCTTTGATTTATGTCATCAACTGTTCTGCCTATGTTTTCCTCTAAGAGTTTTATAGTTTCTGGTCTTACATTTAGGTCTTTAATCCACTTTGAGTTTATCTGTGTGTATTGTGTTAGGAAGTGTTCTAATTTCATTGTTTTACATGTAGCTGTCCATTTTTCCCAGCTCCATTTATTGAAGAGTCTGTCTTTTCCCCACTGTATATTCTTGCCTCCTTTGTTAGAAATAAGGTACCCATAGTGGCATGGGTTTATTTCTGGGCTTTCTATCTTGTTCCATTGGCCTATATTTCTGTTTTTGTGCCAGTACCATACCATCTTGAGGACTGTAGCTTTGCAGTATAATCTGAAGTCAGGAAGATTGATTCCTCCAGATCCATCCTTCTTTCTCAGGACTGCTTTGTCTATTCGGGGTCTTTTTTGTTTCCATATTAATTGTGAATTTTTTTGTTCTAGTTCTGTGAAAACTGTATTAGCAATTTGACAGGGATTGCATGGAATCTGTAGCTTCCATTTGTAGTATAGTCATTTTCATAATATTGATTCTTCCTACCCAGAAAGTTGGAATATCATTCCATCTTTTTATGTTGTCTTTGATTTCTTTCATTAGTGTCTTATAATTTTCTGTGTATAGTTCATTTCCTTAGGTAAGTTTATTCCTAGATATTTAATTATTTTTGTTGCAATGGTGAGTGGGATTGTTTCTATAATTTCTCTTGCTGATTTTTCATTGTTAGTATATATATATATATATAGTATATGTAAGTATATATACTTATAGTATATATGATTGCAGGTGATTTCTGTGTATTGATTTTGTATCCTGCAAATCTGCTAAATTCACTGATTAGCTCTAGTAATGTCCTCATACTATCTTTCAAGTTTTCTTTGTACAGTATCATGCCATCTGCAAACAGTGAGAGCTGTAGTCCATCTTTCAGATCTGGATTCCTTTTATTTCTTTTTCCTCTCTGATTACTGTAGCTAGGACTTCCAGAACTATGTTGAATAACAGTAGTGAAAGTGGACATCCTTTCCTTGTTCCTGATCTTACAAGGAATGCTTTCAGTTTTTCACCACTGAGAATAATGTTTGCTGTAGGCTTATCGTATTTGGCCTTTACTATGTTGAGATAGTGGAGAAGGCGATGGCACCCCACTCCAGTACTCTTGCCTGGAAAATCCCATGGATGGAGGAGGCTGGTAGGCTGCAGTCCATGGGGCTGCGAAGAGTCGGACACCACTGAGCGACTTCACTTTCACACATTGGAGAAGGAAATGGCAACCCACACCAGTGTTCTTGCCTGGAGAATCCCAGAGACGGGGGAGCCTGGTGGGCTGCTGTCTATGTGATCACACAGAGTTGGACATGACTGAAGCGACTTAGCAGCAGCAGCAGTAGCAGCAGCAGCAAGTTGAAGTAGGTTGCTTCTATGCCCATTCTTTAAGAGTTTTAATCATAAATGGGTGCTAAATTTTGTCAAAGGCTTTTTCTGCATCTATTGAGATGATCATATGGTTTTTATCTTTTAATTTGTTAACGTGATGATGTTAATATGATACATCATATTGAAGAATCCTTGCATTCCTGGAATAAACCCAACTTCATTAAGTTGAGTGTGAAGGTAGCACAGCTGCTTGGCTGTGACTTAGAAGGAAAGAAAGAAGTAAATTAAATGTCTACAGATATCTGCTTAGTTTAAATCAGTATTCATCTCTTCTGATAATGACCTGTGAACACATAGACTAGGCTTCAAATACTGTGAAAAAAAAAAGAAGGTAATAATTATTCTGGGGAATTAGAGAGAAATAAGATGTCATGGAAGCATTCCACACTATTCTTTTTAATGCATATTCAGTATTCATTGCAATGTTACACATATTTTTAAGTTACTTTCTTCTGACCTAATATTTTCTTTTCTCAACATTTTTGCACTTAAGTCTTTACATAAGAGCAAGTCTAGGGTATATGCATGAAAATGGAGTTTTGGGGTCATGTATAAGGGCATCTTAAAGTTTCTCATATATTAGCTAAATCTAATGTAAAGTATTGTAAAATATTTCCATTTATATGCCAACAGTGTCTTAGAGTTCTCTTTACATATTTATAAAAATATTAGTATTTTAGACTACTTAAAATCAATATTATAGGTGTATAATGGTATTATATAATATTTTATTTGAATACTTATGATCATCAATGAGATTGATTATTCTTTTAATTTGTTTTCTGAATATTTTGATTATTCTTCTGCAGATTCACTGCCAACCCAAAGATTTTATCAATTGTGTTATTGGCCTTTTCACTTTTTTGTGTGTACATATTTAATGTGTATCTTTGAGACTCACACTGGTGATTATGTATATTGCATATTTGTCATAGCATTTAAGGTCATTTTTTAAAAGTAAATTCTTATCTTATATAATGTTATTTTATGCTTTAAATTTAAAGTATAGTAGGTTAAATGACTTTGTACTTCGACCCTTTGAAGTAGACAAAGTAGGTCCCCCTTACTTCTCTCTTGTTGACTGGAATTATGTTTATTATAGCAATTATTTAGGAAAATTCAATTCTATCATGTTATTGTTACTATATCACTTATTCCCACTATTTTTTGCTTGAAAACAATTTGTTTTTCTGACTTTAGTGTTACTTCTGAGCATTTTAAAATTGATATTTTAATGTTTTAATCTTATATGTTATACTATTTTTTACAGTTTTTCATTTCCTCATCTCTGTTCTACAGTTTTTATATTCAGAGTTTGAGAGAAGTAACCTGGTGGGACTAATTAATTAATTTATCTAATATATCTTTGTATTCCTTAGAATAAGTTTTCTCTATATCTCTTTTGGCCATGCCAAGTTTCATGTGGGATCTTAGTTCCCCAACCAGATATAAAACCTGTGCCCTGCAGTGGAAACTCAGAACCCTAACCACTGGATCTCTAGGGAAATTCCTAACCTGACATGTTTTAAATAAGCTTTATTTGTGGTAAACAGTAAGTATAAATTAATAAAACAGTGTTTGTTTCTTTTAGAGTACTTTGTTAATTTAGATATAATATATTTATATTACTAAATATACCTAAATAACAAAGCCCAGTTAGAAAATGAACATTTATCAGTAATTTCAAGACCTACAAAAGCATCATTAGTTTTGAATCTGGATGTCTATTCCAGTATAATTTGATTTCATGTTATTTTGCTTCATAGTTTATTGCTTTTTAGATGTAAATTATACTTTCAGATATAATTTTGAACATCTTTTTCACAATTACTTCAAGACTTTGAAATATTAATATTCTTTAAAGATTAATTTTATCAGAAATACATTTTTAACTGTCAACTTTATTGGCATTTTTAGTATTGTATTTTTTTTTATTTTAACTTTTATTGAGAGGTCATTTTCAGCAAGAGATTTTGAGTTTTTCTCTCTATTTTTTCTTCTGTTCAGCATTTTGAAATTATTTACTTCATGAAAAATTATAGCCTTAAGATATGCTTGAGTGTGTGAGGGTTCAGTCATTCAGTCATGTCCAGCTCTTTACACCCCATTGACTGTAGCCTGCCAAAATTCCAATTCTGTCAATGGAATCTTCCAAGCAAGAATACCAGAATGGTTTTACATTTCCTACTCCAGGGGATCTTCCCAATTCAAGGAGTTATGTTGAATTTAATGTATTTGTGTGCTCAGTACTATTTATTTTTTCTTCTTTTATTCACTGATAGATGTGGAAACACTGGCTTCAAGCATTGAGCTAAACTCAGGTCACCATAATCATGCCAGTTAGTTAGGGCACCAACCAAGGTGGAGCAATACTCATGTGATAAAGTCCCTGTTCTCAGTATTAATCTCATATATGAACTCAATTGTCTTTCTTAGTTTTCTTCATATGTATAGCTGTTCTGAGTTTGAAACAGAGGTCAACATTAAAGCTGGAAATAACTTGCTGGACTGTCCTGGTTGTTTGGCTGAGTTTCAGTATTGCTTTAGAATGAGATAGAAAAAGTAATTTTCAGTAAGCAATTATTGGAAAAAAGTTCAATATATCTTGACAGTATAATAGGTAACTGAAGACAGTATACAAAGGGACATTCTATGTCATACTGCCTTCAAATTTATGATTTCAAGGAACCACTGAGCATTTTTATCTAGCATTGATAACATTTTAATCTATGATAATTTGATTATTTAGATAAAGTTTTATATTGTCTAGGTTTGTGGATAACTTTCTCAATAATATAGTTTGTGTGGTCATGTATACTAGTATGCATATTACATCAGCAAATTTTTTAGTTTGAACTATTTCTGTTACATATATTTTATTTCTTTTTTCTTTCTGGTGAAAGTTATGGTAAGTCACATAAAAGTTAATTTACTTTAATTTACAAAATGATTCATCAGTTCAATTCAGTCACTCAGTCATGTCTGACTCTTTGCCACCCCATGAANACTCTCTTGGTTTTTCGATGTTCCGTCAGATATTGGCAATTTGATCTCTTGTTCCTTTGCCTTTTCTAAAGAAACACAAAATTGGTGTCTCTCACTTTGGTATGTACAGACACCACTGGAGATTGAAATGCTGTGAGACATTAATGTTCTTGGGGATGACTGCTTATGCTTTTAGCTATCATTAGTGTTCATGTGATAAATGTATTCAATTAATGATGAATTCTGATGTTTGTTTAACAGTAAGAACTACCTAGTCAAATACCTTACCTTACAACTAAGAAAAACAAGGAGCAGACTTATGGCATTTTTAGTTAAATGTCACAGCAAGTTGGAGTGCATTATTGAGACAATAAAAATAAGTAAACTGATAAAATTCTTTGACATTAAGCATTGTAGATAAGCTGCAAAACTTCTACAGTAACAATTAAAGCTTATATTCAAATTTAAGAAATGTAATTTTAACCTGATTATTTCTTACATAATACAATGCCTTATAATAAGATAATTCAGTTTTAAGAAAACATAATTTGGTAGCAGTCGAATATATAATAACTGCCTCTATGTACTATTTTGCTTGAGTGTGTCCTCAGTTATGTTTGATTCTTCGTTACACCAAGGACTGCAATCTGCCAGACTCCTCTGTCCAAGGAAGTTTCCAACAAGAAAACTGGAGTACATTGATATTTCCTCCTCCAGGGGATCTTCCTGAACCAGGAATGAAACCCAAGTCTCCTGTCTCTTGCATTGGCAGACAGATTCTTTATCACTGACCCACCTAGGAAGCCAAATGTACTATTTTACTAAGGCATTTAAAAGTCTCTGGAAGTAAACCTACTTTATCAAAATGATAGCTTGATGGTACATAAATTTCTTTACTCTTTGTCTGCAATGTCAGTTTTGCTGACTCTGCTATTATCATAATTTTTCATTACTTATAACAGTGCTGGTCTATGCAAAACAAATTACATGCCCTCATTATCCTAAACTAATGTCAGTCATGAAGTCTCCTGAATAACAACTTTTACCTTTGTTAGGGAAATCAGGTGGGATAGCAATGAAGAGCCGACTTACCAAGCAATCAATAGTAACCTGTTTTATTTTGCTTGGATTATGCTATTTCAAAAGAAAAGTTTTAAAAACACCGCATAAAATGGTTATTTTCTGCATTATATAGATGTTCTTAAATAAAGGTTTTATTCGGTTCTTTTCATATCAGAAGACAAAGAGATATGAAATACCCTGTCTTAAAATCTTCTGCTCTTTGGTACTTGCCTTACTCCCTGGTGGCTCAAGCGGTGATGAGTCTGCCTGCCTTGCAGGGGACCTGGTTCAATCCCTGGGTCAGGAAGATCCCCTGGAGAAGGAAATGGCAACCCACTCCAGTATTCTTGCCTGGAAAATCCCATGGATGGAGCAGTCTGGTAGTCTATAGTCCATGGGGTTGCAAAGAGTCAGACACAACGGAGCAACTTCACTTTCTTTCTTAACTCCTTCTCAGAGAATTAATGTGGTTTGCATCATTTCTCAATCAGGACTCAGTGTCTCTTTCATCTATGTTTGAGTCTTGACGTCTGCACAGATACAATTATTTTACAGAAAAATACACTCTTTCTTTGTAGAGAATAACAAGTGATATTCTGTTCTTCTTGGTCACATTCTTGTCTTATATCAGAAAGTTCGGTTCATATTCTGATCAACAGAAGTGATATTTATTATGCCTTATCAGTTATTTTATTTTTCACTGTAAAAATGCATTTAATTGTACTTATAAAGTTATGGGCTTCCCTGGTGGCTTAGAGGGTAAAGAATCTGCCTATAATGCAGGAGATCAGGGCTTGATGCCTGGGTCAGGTCGGGAAGATTCCCTGGAGAATGAAATGCCAATCCACTCCAATGTTCTTACCTGGAAAATTCCACGGACAGAGGAGCCTGGTGGACTACAGTCTATGGTGTCGCAAAGGGTTGCACATGACTATTACTTGCTCAGAAATTTTCTGCAATTAAATTTAATTCTGTATTATTTATTTTTATATTTTATCTTGTGTATGGGAATAATAATTACCTTTATAGCTGTTAGATTTACCAGCTATTTTAAACACAGACATAATTTATCTTTACAACAACTCTATGAAATAGAGATCTTTTTGCTTATTTATTTGTTTTTTTAATTTATTTATTTTAATTGGAAGCTAATTACTTTACAATATTGTAGTGATATATTGCAGGTTAGGATGATAAGGCACGAAAAGCATAACTAACCATTCCTAGGTTATAGACCAAGTAAATGGCAAAGTAAGGATTCATACTCAAGCAGTCTAATTTCAGAGTTAATGTTTTTAAATGTATTTTATATCTCACATAGTATTTTTACTACTTTCTTCATTACAATTTTATATAATATAAAATTAAAAACAATTTTTTTCAAACAGCTGATGTTGCATTTACTTTTTACCTTAAAAGAGTTAAATTCAAGTGATTTTCAAAATATAAAGCAAGTTCAGAAAAATACATTAAATATGGAAAATTCATAGGAATCATTTTGTTTTGTATTTTACTAACTGTGTTTTATGTGCACATAATAACTACTTTTGTACAAATATAGAAAACAAATAAAACATATGGATTTAAAACCCATCAGCAAGTTATATGATTAACAACAAAATGTAAAGTTCACTGAACTACTGAACTACTTATTAATTATAACTGCAAGAGAAAAAGAATGAGAAGATTGATTTTTGCATTAATATACTAATTAAAATTTATGAACTAGACTTCTGCTTCTGGCAATAATCAAGAAAAATGTCCAGAATTAACCTCAACCATGAACAATTAGAAGAGGGGTAAAAACACAAACAAACAAAAATAGACATTAGATAATTAATGGCATTGGATTGTGATCCCCTGAAGTGGGAAACTGAGTAATGTGGGAAATAAAATTGCCTAGAAGGCAATGGCAACCCACTCCAGTACTCTTGCCTGGCAAATCCCATGGACAGAGGAGCCTGGTAGGCTGCAGTCCATGGGGTTGCACAGAGTCAGATACGACTGAAGCAACTTAGCAGCAGCAGCAGCAGCAGAGACATATTACGAATGACAGTGCAGAGATGGAGATCCCAAGTAGAGCATACTAATATCATTGAACTAAGCAAGCATATAGGTAAAGAATCTGCCTGCAATGCAGGAGATGCTGGAGTCATGTGTTCAATCCCTGGTTCAGGCAGATCCCCTGGAGGAGGGCATGGCAACCCACTCTAGGATTCTTGGCTGCAGAATCCCATGGACAAAGGAGCTTGGCAGGCTATAGTCCATAGAGCTGTCAAGAGTGAACATAACTAGAGTGACTGAGCATGGGCACAAAGCATATAGAAATTAAAATGTAAGTACACTGAAGTAGTTGTAAATTGCAAGGCATAGTTCAACCTAAGAGGAATCTATATAGAAAAAGTGCACCCAAACTCTGCATAGTAATTGCACTGAGTCTTCACAGAATACTAAGCTATATATGCATACAATGAAAGTTTATGAGACTAGGAAAAAGTGATAGGATCATGGTATAAACCAGATAATTCTCATAGACTGCATGAGGTGCAGAAATATTCAAGACTCAAACAACATTACTGGAGAGTCAACTCTCAATAACTTTGGGCATTGAGTAAGGTTCCCAGGAGGTTAATATTTTAACAGTAAACAATGACAGTAGTAAGCCTAATTTGTCTAGCCTAGATGTAAGATTACATTGCCAAAGTTACTTTGCCAACAAAGGTCCATCTACTCAAGGCTACAATTTTTCCAGTAGTCATGTATGGATATGACAGTTCGATTATAAAGAAAGCTGAGTGCCAAAGAATTGATGCTTTTGAACTGTCATGTTGAAAAAGACTCTTGAGTCCCTTGGACTGCAAAGAGATACAACCAGTCCTTCCTAAAGAAAATGAGTCCTGAATATTCATTTGAAGGACTGATGTTGAGGCTGAAACTCCAATATGTTGCCCACCAGATACAAAGAGCTAACTCACTGGAAAAGACTCTGATGCTGGGAAAGATTGAAAGTAGGAGGAGAAGGGGATAACAGTGGATGAGGTGGTTGGATGGCATCACTAACTCAATGGGCATGAGTCTGAGTAAACTCTGGGAGTTGGTGATGGACAGGGAGGCCTGGCATGCTGCAGTCATGGAGTCACAAAGAGTCAGACAGTACTGAGGGACTGAACTGAACTGAGACGTAATGTTACTGGCTGTAATATGCTTAAATTTTCTTCAGAGACCAATTTTACAATCAAAACATAAATGCTTAAAAATAAGTCTAGAGAAAAATCAACCTGATGTAAGGATAATTTATTTGCTTTCTAGAACTCATCAAAAGGCAAAATGATAGGATACTGAAAGAGGAACTCCCCTGGTCAGAGGGTGCCCAACATGCTACTGGAGATCAGTGGAGAAATAACTCCAGAAGGAATGAAGGGATGGAGCCAAGCAAAAANTAGAGAAAAATCAACCTGATGTAAGGATAATTTATTTGCTTTCTAGAACTCATCAAAAGGCAAAATGATAGGATACTGAAAGAGGAACTCCCCTGGTCAGAGGGTGCCCAACATGCTACTGGAGATCAGTGGAGAAATAACTCCAGAAGGAATGAAGGGATGGAGCCAAGCAAAAACAACACCCAGTTGTGGATGTGACTGATGATACAAGCAAGGTCCAATGCTATAAAGAGCAATATTGCATAGGAACCTGGAATGTCAGGTCCATGAANAAAGAGGGTGTATGCATGCTCAGTTTCTAAGGCATGTCTGAATCTTTTGCAACCCCATGGACTGTAGCCTGCTAGGCTCCTCTGTCTATGGAATTTTCCAGACAAGAATATTGAAGCGGGTTGCTATTTCCTTTTCCAAGGAACCTTCCTGACCCAGGGATCAAACCCAAGTCAGCTGCATTGACAGGTGGTTTCTTTACCATTGAGTTACTTGGGAAAACCTGTTAAAAGAGGATATACCCTTTCTATGTCCAGAGATTCCAAGCTCCAGTTCATATAGTTTCCAGTTATTTATGTTTCTCCCTGACTATATGTTATCAGGTTTAAGATGCTAAAGAATTTTCCTCTTGTTTCCTCTTGTTTAAGATAGTAAAGAATCCACCTGCAATGCAGGAAAACTGGGTTTGACTCCTGGGTCCTGATGATTCCCTGAAGAATGGAATGTCAACCCACTCCAGTATTCTTACCTGGAGAATTCCATGCACTGTGGTCACAAAGAGTTGGACAAGACTGAGTGACCTTCACTTTTTCAGTAACTTTACAGGCACGATCTTCCTCAGAGAGTTGTTATGATAATTAAATTAGATTATCAAGGAACGTATTAGCCATGCCGTGCTAAGTTGTTTCAGTCATGTCCAACTCTGTGTGACTCTATTGACTATAGTCCACCAGCCTCCTCTGTCCATGGGGTTTTTTAGCCAAGAATACTGGGGTGGACTGCCATGCCCTCCTCCAGGTGATCTTCCCAACCTGGGGATCAAACCAGCATCTTCTGCATGTTCTGCATTGGCAGACAAGTTCTTTACCACTAGCATCATCTGGGAAGCCATATCTGGCCTACACTAAACTCTTTTATTCTTTAATTGTATAAAATACATTTTTTATAATGAGAAAGCAATTTAGAATGTAAATAATTCCAAATATTGATAGAGTAATGGTGATTATTTTAATTTTAAATTGTTTTAGAAAAACTTATTCACATGATTATAGCATTCTCCCATTGCTGCATCATTACCATATTCAGCTTTCCATACAATATTTAAATTGAAAATCAGTAACTCCATATTTGTAGGCCTTTTCACAAACCTTCAATATTGAGAACGACAGCCTAAGGAATTTTTATGTTTAGTTGTTTTTGTTTTTTTTTTTTTAATGAGAGGGAGAAGGATGTTTTAACCACTGCTATTTTATAATTTAGTTTTGTCATGATTTTGATTTGATGCAACTGAGTTCAGTATAATAAATGAAATTACAAAGTTCAAGATTTTGATCCAATATTTATTATTAGCTATTCAAATAAACTGGATTCTTAAAATTTCAATTCTCTCTGGAACTTGCAGGTGGATTCTTTACCATCTGAGCTAACAGGGAAATCAAAGAATACTGGAGTGTGTAGCCTATCCCTTCCTCTGACCCGGGAATCATACCAGGGTCTCCTGTAGGTGGATTCTTTGCCAGCTGAGCTACCAGAGAAACATGATATTTATTATTAACTATACAAATAAACTGAATTCTTAAAACTTCAATTATTTTTAGAACATGCCACATGCTAAGATTAAGCATCTTAATCTCATTAAGCTTTAAGATTAATGATCTTAATCTCAATATACAATCAAATTGTTATTTTTCCTTTAATTCATCTACCACAATTGATTTTCCTGTGGCCTGACCCTAGGAGGCAACATAGTTCATAGACTTAATTATTACAAACAGTATGTCTTCTGTTTTAATATTCTGCTGCTGCTGCTGCTGCTAAGTCACTTCAGTCATGTTCGACTCTGTGCAACCCCATAGACAGCAGCCCACCCGCTCCGCTGTCCCTGGGATTCTCCAGGCAAGGTTTGATCTTACAGTCCAGAGGACTCTCAAGAGTCTTCTCCAAAATCATGGTTCAAAAGCATCATTTCTTCAGTGCTCAGCCTTCTTTATGGTCCAAAACTCACATCCATACATGATTACTGGAAAAGCCATAGTTTTCTCTATACAGTCTGTTGTCAGAAAAGTAATGTCTCTACTTTTTAATATGTTGTCTATGTTTGTCATAGCTTTTCTTCCAAGAGGCAAGCATCTTTTAATTTTACGGTTGGAGTCACCATCAGCAGTGATTTTGAAATCCAAGAAAATAATGCCTGTCACTGTTTCTATTGTTTCCCCATCTATTTGCTATGACGTGATGGGACCAGATGCCTTGCTCTTCACTTTTTGAATATTGAGTTTTAAACCAGTTTTTTCACTCTCCTGTTTCACCTTTATCCAGAGGCTCTTTAGTTTCTCTTTGCTTTCTGCCAAAGGGTGGTATCATCTGCACACCCTAGGTTATTGATATTTCTCCCAGCAATCTTGGTTCCAGTTTGTGCTTCATCCAGTCCAGCATTTTGCATGATGTATTCTGCATAGAAGTTATATAAGCAGGATGAGAATACACAGCCTTGACATACTCCTTTCCCAATTTGGAACCAGTCTGTTCCATGTCCAGTTCTAACTGTTGCTTCTCGACCTGCGTACTGATTTCTCAGGAGGCAGTTAAGGTGGTCTGGTATTCCTATATCTTGGAAAATTTTTCAGTTTGTTGTAATCCACATGGTAAAGGCTTTAGTGCAGTCAATGAAGCAGATGTAGCTATTTTTCTGGAATTCTCTTGCTTTTTGATGATCCAACAGATGTTGTCAATTTGATCTCTGGTTCCTCTGCCTTTTCTAAAGCCAGCTTGAACATCTGAAAGTTTTCAGTTAATGTACTGTTGAAGTCTAGCTTTGAGAATTTGGGGCATTATTTTGCTAGTGTGTGAAAGTATTGTGTGATAATTTGAACATTGTGTGATAATTGTGTAATTATGTGTGTAATTGTGTGATAATTTGAACTTTTTTTGGCATTGCCCTTCTTTGCGATTGGGATGAAAACTGATCTTTTCCAGTCCTGTGGCCACTGTTGTGTTTTCCAAAATTTCTGGCATATTTGCTGAGATATTTATGATATATATATATCATAAATGTTTTAATTTTTTCATATAATTTGTCCTGTGAATTGTCAGCCTTATCATTATTACACTGAGTAATGTTGTTTTCCTTTGATAATGCTACTTTGGTTATGGATTTTTGGTTATGAATTTTATAACCTTAAAAACTCTCCATACCTAAAAAAGTTTTAATCAAGAGGATATTTTTCAATTCATATGTAATTGGATTTTATAGCATAATTATTTATTATATTTTTAGTGTTGATGTCTTATAAATCTGGGGAATTTCCAACTATGCTGAGAAATGCCCCTGGAAAAAAATGAGTGAAATAATAAAATAAAAATTCCCTGTCCTGCTCCATGTGACTTTCTTGGCAATGGAAAACACATTTCTAAGAAAAGTGGTAATTTTAACAACTCAAATATCTTTAACATAAATATTGCCCTAAAATTTGCCTTATCATATGTCTCACTTCTCAACTGTTCCATAACCTGCAAGTTGATCGATTATAGAACATGGGGCTAGACGGCACTAGAGTGTGGGGTGAGAGAGCCTGATTGGCACCATCTCATTCATTTCTGCAAATCATACAGCCATACAAAAATTAATAGATTACAAAATAAGCAGTCAAATTTTTTTATCTAATTGATTACGGCCAAAAGGCCAGTAATTCTTTTTTCATATTGAACTAATTTATATAAAAAATAAAGTGAAACATACTTTTGTATTTTATAAGTCAAAGTCATTCCTTAAATGCTATTATATTTTTCATATTAAATTTTAAGACCATAGTTTCCAAACTATTGAAAGTATAGAGATTAAAAGTAATTACAAACAACTCTTTGAATATTTTCTCTTTAAAATAACAAATGGCATTTTATTAAGTTTTTAACAAATTGTGTACAACTTATAAATACTTGCCATGCACACCATTCTTGGACATTTTTGCATAATTGTAAATATACAGATTACTTTAGTATATTCCACAATGCCATTTTGGAAGTTTATTTTACGTGAACAACTATGAAAAAGATCAAACACTATCAGTTTTCTGTTTTCTTGCCCTCCAAGGCAATCTGTGGAATTAAACAATTGCAATTTTGACCTCTACTGTCAGTAATCAATCAGCTGAGACGTGCACTAAAATCTCTTAATATGACAGACAAAAGAAGATACAATTGGCCAAAGGAATGGCCAGATTTTAAAATGTTTATTTGTACAATAACAGATATTCAACTATTTCATTAAATTTATCCAATGAATATTTATTTACCAGGTAACAGGTATTAATCACTAGTCATTTGGAATCTAGAAGTAAATAAAACATAGAGACCCCTTTAATGTCATTCTATGAGAATTCTTTTGAGAAGTCAGATATTAAAGGGAAAAAAGTAAACATATTGCATTGTATGTTAGATTGTGATAAAAGGTAGGGAGACAAATCTAAGTTAGGGTACCAGTGCCTGTGGTGAGACATGGTGAGCTGTTTTAATAGAGTAATAAAGGCTGGCTTATCTAATTGAGTTACCTTGAGCAGGCATCAGAAGAAAGTAAATGAACAAGTCAAGCCTCAGGGATGAACTTGGCAGGCAGAGAAGAAGCCTAAAGGAAAGGCCCTCGCTAGTTACGGTGTCTGCCAGAAACAGTGAGGAAATCAGGATAGTAGACATAAAGTCAAGTATTAGGTGGTGAAACTGGAGAGGTCAACAAAAGGACGAGTGGCCCGATCTAACTTACTGGGTGTGTATTTAGACTTGTTTAATGAGAAAGAGGGTAAAAGAAGTAGCAAAGTGTGTATCTGTCTTGTTATTATTTTCTAATAACAGTGCTAAATTCTTTATCTGGATTCTTTGATTTAATTAAAGAACTCTCCATATTAGGAATTTTAATTTATATTTTATATGTAAAATATGGTCTTAAAATTTTTTTTTTCCCTGCTTCTGAAACATATCGTCTCACTACTTGCCAAAACAGTCATTCTGGGATCCCAGGGAGGCCAGTGAGAAGTGGTAATGCGTGACTTCAAAGCAGCATGGTATAGGCAGGGTGTGGAAGTTGGCCCCAGATTTATCTGGGTTTGAATCCCAGTGCTAATTAGCTAGGTTGACACTTGTTCACAGAGTTATACAAATTTTCCAGACAGGCACTGGTTTCATTGCCTATGAAATGAAGGTAACAATTTTTGTGTATGTAAAGATGGGCTTCCCAGGTGGTACAGTGGTAAAGAATCTGCCTTTCAATGCAGAAGACACAAGAGACTCAGGTTCAGTTTCTAGGTCTGGAAGATCTCCTGGAGAAAGAAATGGCAGCCCACTCCAATATTCTTGTCTGGAGTATTCCATGGACAGAGAAACCTTGTGGGCTACAGTCCATGTGCTTGCAAAGAGGTGGACACAACTGAATGTGCAGGTGCTTGGGTGGCACACACTAGTAAAAAGATAGCTAGCCTAGAATTGCCAGATGTAGATAGTTAACATCAGTTCCTTTGTTCTCCCCACCTTCAATTAGAGATGATAGATATCAAGTGCAGATTTAATCTACATCAGGGAAATTGATGGACAAAACATGGCCAGGCCGCCCTGTGAGGCACAGCTCACTTGCTGGTGGTCTGATCCCTTGTAGGGTTCCTGGTTCAAGGGCTGCAAAGAACATAATGTAAGGAAGCAGTGGGAAAGAGGGTAAGAGCAGTAGCAGTTTTGTATCTATTAAAGTAGTTAACAGCTAATGCTATTAAAATAATTCAGGGGAGAATTGAAACAGAATTGGTAGAAGTGGAGGTGGGAAGGGTCATCACATTCTGAAGACTGAACTTGTTGTCCAGTTGCTCAGTAGTGTCTGACTCTCTGTGACCTATATATATATATATCTGCATATGTATCTGTGGTCTTCCCTGGTGGCTCTGCAGTAAAGAATCTGCCTGCCAATGCAGGAGATGAGGATTCAAGCCCTGGGTGGGGAAGGTGCTCTGGAGAAGGAAATAGCAACCGGACCCAGTATTCTTACCCAGGACATGCCATAGACAGAGGAGCCTGGCAGGGCTGCAGCCCATGGGGTCACAAAGAATTGAACATGATTTAGCAACTAAACACACACACACACACACACACATGTTTCTTTTTTTCAGATTCTTTTCCCTTAGAAGTTGTTACAAAATATTGAGTATAGTTCTCTGCTATACTGTGGGTCTTTGTCAGTTGTATATTTTATATATAGTAGTGTGCATATTTTAATCCCAAACTCCTAATTTATTCCCTCCTGATTTTACCCTTTTTTAACCAAAAGTTTGTTTTTCATGCCTGTGGGTATGTTTCTGCTTTGTATATACGTTCAGTTGTATTTCNTACTGTGGGTCTTTGTCAGTTGTATATTTTATATATAGTAGTGTGCATATTTTAATCCCAAACTCCTAATTTATTCCCTCCTGATTTTACCCTTTTTTAACCAAAAGTTTGTTTTTCATGCCTGTGGGTATGTTTCTGCTTTGTATATACGTTCAGTTGTATTTCTCTCTATTATTTTTTATTTAAAGAGTCAACATATAGGCAATATCATATGATATTTGCCTTTCTCTGTCTAGCTTACTTGACTTAGTATGATAGTTTCTAGGTCCATCTATGTTGCTACAAATGACATTATTTCATTCTTTGTTTATAACTGAATAATACGCCATTGTATATATATAACACATCTTTATCCATTCCTCTGCTGATGGACGTTTGGGTCGCTTCCATATTTCACCTGTGATAAAAGTGTTTCAGTGAACATCAGAGTGTGCGTATCTTTGTAAATTATGGTTTTATTTGGATTTATGCCTGGGGTAGGTATTGCTGCATTGCATGGTAGCTCTTTTAGTTTTTTAAAGAACCTCCATACTGTTTTCCATATTGGTTGTGCGAGTTTACACCCCCACCAATAGTTTAGCAGTGTTCCCTTTTCTTTACACCCTTTCCAGCATTTATTGCTGCTGCTAAGTCGCTTCAGTCGTGTCCGACTCTGTGCAACCCCATAGACGGCAGCCCACCAGGCTCCTCTGTCCCTGGGATTCTCCAGGCAAGAATTCTGGAGTGGGTTGCCATTTCCTTCTCCAGTGCATGAAAGTGAAAGTGAAGTCGCTCAGTCGTGCTCGACTCTTAGTGGCCCCATGGACTGCAGCCCACCAGGCTCCTCCGTCCATGGGATTTTCCAGGCAAGAGTACTGGAGTGGGTTGCCATTGCCTTCTCCGTCCAGCATTTATTATTTGTACATTTTTTGATGATGATCATTCTGACTGGTGTGACTTGATTTCTCATTGTAGTTTTGATTTGCATTCTCTTTTCATGTGTCTGTTGACTATCTGTATGTCTTCTTCAGAGAAATGCCTATGTAGATCTTCTGCTCACTTTTAGATTTTTTTTATATTAAGCTATTTGTGTATTTGGAGATTAATCTCTGGAGATTAATACATCATTTGCAAATATGTTCTTCCATTCTGTAGACTGTAATTTCATTTTGTTTATGGTTTCCTTTTCTAGGAAGAAGCTTTTAAGTTTAACTAGGTTCCATTTGTTTATTTTTATTTCCATTACTCTAGGAATCAAATTCATAAAAATATATTGCTGTGATTTTTGCCAAACAGTGTTCTGTGTATGTTTTCCTCTAGTAGTTTTATAATATTCAGTCTTACATTTAGGTATTTAATTCATTTTGAGTTTATTTGTGTGTATGTGTGTGTATTATTATACAATGTTTTAATTTATTTCTTTTACTTGTAGCTATCTAATTTACCTAGCATCATTTATTTAAGAGACTGTGTTTTGTCCATTGTATATTCTTGACTCCTTTGTCATAGATTAATTGGGTTTATTTCTATGCTTTCTAACTTGTTCCATTGATCTATATTTCCATTTTTGTACCTGTATGTCATTTTAAAATTATAAGTGCTTCTTGTAGAAATCCCCTCTTACTTTTCTTTGAAAAGGCAAATAGTGTATAACATAGCAATAGTGTAAAAGATCACAAAATTGATGGCATAAATACTGGCCTAAGAAAAGGTGTCTATGCATATATGTGTATGTAAGTATTTCTGTATTGACTTAAACAAGACTTTCATTAAATGACTGTAGACCAAAAGGAAAAAATTTGATTCGGTCCAGTAGATAAGATTAGATACTTTGAGAGACAAGAGGCCTTTAGTAACTTCCTAATATTATGTCAAGTTAAAAATAACTTTTAATGTCTACATTCAGTGGTCTTTTCCTCTTCAGGAGATACAGGGAAATAAATACAGATTTAGATGTAGATATAGAAATGATGAGATATACATGAACATCCCAAAGTCCAATCTGTCTTAAGATGCACAGATATATCTATATATATTTGTATATCTTAAGGGTACTTCTTTGATTAAATTGTAAAATAAAGTTTTATATCTTTGATCATAAAAACTTCCATGCATAGAAATAAATACTGTGGCCTTAGTGAGAGAATTTTTGCAGTTTTATCACACAGAAAACTCAGTGACATCAGGGATCCATTTAGTAATGTAGCATTCCAAAACAGACAATTAACAAAGCAAATACCCTTAACATAATCCTTTGTTTTTTTACTGGACAAGAATAACAGTAAGAGAAAAATATCAGAAGACTTTCTCTGAAGGGAATAAAAATCTATGTAATAGCATCTCTCCCATTTTCCTGGGAATTTGAATGTTGTCAGTTGTAAGGTAAAAGTTGCATTCTTTCAGCTGAAGGCCTTGGAAGCTAAACTTTACAAAAAAAGATTCAGATCAGGTTATTATTTTTAAATTTTTTAGTAGGGCAGTCTTAAAATCAGTGTTCTGGTTGATTTTTTAAGCTCTTTTCATATTGCTTTTGCTTTTTACTATTAAGGAATTTGTGAAATTTGAAACAGATGTAGTTCATAAGCACTTATTTGGTTTCTTTAGATATAGTGCCTACACATATTTCTGAGAGGGAAAAAAAAATTCAAACACTCTATGTCAAGGATTTCATTTTATAGAACAAAACTGAAATAGGAGTCATGCTTATGTATTCAAATAAGCATAGGATAGTATTTTCAATGTTTCTGATGTTTACAATTAATTTTATAATTAAATTTTAGCAATTACTCTTAGTTTTAGGGTCCTCCATTTTGCATACCATTTGCTTTATATACTTTTTTCCCCCTTTTTGACCACAACTCACAGAATGTGGGATTTTAGTTTCCCCGTTAGGGATCAAACCTGAACCCTTTGCATTGGAAGCAGAGTCATAACCACTAGACTATTAGGCAAATCCTCATCCTGTCTGTTTCCACAAGAAATGAATTATGCATATGCTTATTTTTACAAATGTCATCATGCTATGCATACTATGGTTATCATGTTCCCTTTTTAATGGCAATACTGTGAACTATATATTTAATGTTTTCACCTTATAGGAAAAGGTAAAATTACATGGTATTGAAGTCAGGATATTCTGAAATTTAAAAATTCAGTAGCTAGTCCAGTGGGAAAGCTTTGCTGAATTAAAACATATTCACCTCCTAAAATTTGAGAGTTATGTTTTATTTAGTGGGAAATTTAGGACCTTAAGAGGAGGAGATAGCATCTCAAGTGACCCAGAGAGAAAAGCTTGAAGGATAAGAAGGGAGGAGTAAGGTTACATGGAAGTTTTGCAACAAAGGGCAGGTACTCTTAACATTGAAAGGTTATTGTTAATTAAAGAAAACCAGACATCTCAAGTCAAGGAATTTAGTGTGTATTATTCTATGTTTGAGAAGATATAGCAGTCTGGACTCACTGAAATTGTTCATTTGATATGCATCCCAGCTATTCTGGGGCCAATATCCTACCTTTTTCATATCCTGAGCTCTCTTAGGGCTCACTATAGGGAGTGGTTACAGTCTGAAAACTGAATTCTTCCCCTTTCTAAGTGTCTTTAGGGCTCCCAGTTCCCATCTATGATGGCTAGAATTGCTGATGACTGTGACATCCTTGCTTATTGATATGATTGGACATACTACATCTCTCTTTGCTTTGCTCTCTTGCCTTTCACTTCTCTTCTTTTCTCAGCTAAAGCCTCCTCAGACAACCATTTTGCATGTTTGCATTTCTTTCTCTTGGTGATGGCCTTTATCACTGCCTCCTGTACAGTGTCATGAACCTCCATTCATAGTTTTACAGGCACTCTGCTACAAGATCTAATCCCTTAAATCTATTTGTCACTTCCATTTTATGATTGTAAGGCATTTGACTTAGGTCAGACCTAAATGGTCTAGTGGTTTTCCCTACTTTGTTCAATTTAAGTCTGAATTTGTCAATAAGGAGTTCATGATCTGAGCCACAGTCAGCTCCCAGTCTTCCTTTTGCCAACTGTATAGAGCTTCTCTATCTTTGGCTGCAAAGAATATAATCAATATTATTTTGGTATTGATCATTTGTCCATGTATAGATTCTTCTCTTGTGTTGTTGGAAGAGGGTATTGCTATGACCAGTGTGTTCTCTTGGCAATATTCTGTTAGNCACAGTCAGCTCCCAGTCTTCCTTTTGCCAACTGTATAGAGCTTCTCTATCTTTGGCTGCAAAGAATATAATCAATATTATTTTGGTATTGATCATTTGTCCATGTATAGATTCTTCTCTTGTGTTGTTGGAAGAGGGTATTGCTATGACCAGTGTGTTCTCTTGGCAATATTCTGTTAGGCTTTGCCCTGCTTTATTCTGTACTCCAAGTCCAAATTTTCCTTTTACTCCAGGTATCTCTTGACTTCCTACTTTAGCATTCCAGTCCCCTATAATGAAAAGGATATCTTTTGGGGGGTGTAAGTTCTAGAAGGTCTTATAAGTCTTCATAGAACCATTCACCTTCAGCTTCTTCAGCATTACTGGTTGGTGCATAGACTTGGATTACTGTGATACTAAATGGTTTGCCTTGGAAATGAACACAGATCATTCTGTCATTTTTGAGATTGCATCTATATACTGCATTTTGGACTCTTGCTGACTGTTAGGGCTACTTAATTTTTTCTAAGGGATTCTTGCCTGCAGTAATAGATATAATGATCATTTGAGATAAATTTGCCCATTCCAGGCCATTTTAGTTCACTGATTTCTAAAATGTTGATGTTCACTCTTACCATCACCTGTTTGAACACTTCCAGTTTACCTTCATTCCAGGTTCCTATGTAATATTGCTCTTACAGCATCGGACTTTACTTCCATCCCCAGTCACATCCATGACTGGGCATTGCCACTTTGGCATTGTCTCTCCACTTTTTTCTGGAACTATTTCTCCATTCTTCTCCAGTAGCAATATTGGGCATGTACCAACCTGGAGAGTTCATCTTTAGTGCCCTATCTTTGTGGTTTTTCATACTGTTCACAGATTTGTCAAGGCAAGAATACTGAAGTGGTTTGCCATTGCCTTCTCCAGTGGACGATGTTTTATAAAAACTTTCCATCATGACCTGTCCATCTTGGGTGGCTTTACACAGCATGACTCATAGTTTCATTGAGTTAGACACGGCTGTGGTCCATCTGATCAGTTTGGTTAGTTTTCTGTGATTGTGGCTTTTATTCTGTCTTCCTTCTGATAGAGAAGGGTAAGAAGTTTACAGAAGTTTCCTGATAGGAGTGATTGACTGTGGGGGAAACTAGGACTTGTTCTGAGGGGCAGGGCCATGAGCAATGAATCTTTAATACAATTTTCTGTTGATGGGTGGGCCTGTGTTCCCTCTCTGTTTCTTGACCTGAGACCAAACTATGGTGGAGATAATGAAGTTAATGGCCACCTTCTTCAGAAGGTCCCATGAACACAATGCCATACTCAGTGTCCCCGACCCTGTAGCAGGCCACCTCCAACCCACGCCTCTTTTGTATACTCCTGAACACTCACAGACAAGTCTGGGTCAGTATCTTGTGGGGTCACAGCTCCTTTCTCCTGGGTCCTCGTGTGCAAAAGTTTTTTTTTTTTTTTNTGTTTGGCCTCACTGAGTCAATGGACATGACTTTGAGCAATGCAGTGAGATAATGAAGATAGGGAAGTCTGCTTTGCTGCAGTTCAGGGGTCATAAAGAGTTGGATCCAACTGAGCAACAACAAATTCTGTACAGAATCACTGAAGGATTTCAGTTGGGAAGTGAAGAGGAAACTCTAACAGAATGAATATTCTAATCACCTGATCACTCAAACTTGTACAGTGAAGAAACAAACAAAAAAACTAAAGCTGAGATATTCTGGGCCAGTGCTCTTCAAAATGTGGCTCATGAGTCATTTTTTGTTGTTCAGTCACCCAGTAGTGTCCACCTCTTTGAGACCCCATGGACTGCAGCACTGCCAGAGCTGTCTGTCCCTCACCATCTCCTGAGGTTTGCCCAAGTTCATATTCTTTGCATTGNACAAACAAAAAAACTAAAGCTGAGATATTCTGGGTCAGTGCTCTTCAAAATGTGGCTCATGAGTCATTTTTCGTTGTTCAGTCACCCAGTAGTGTCTACCTCTTAGAGACCCCATGGACTGCAGCACTGCCAGAGCTGTCTGTCCCTCACCATCTCCTGAGGTGTGCCCAAGTTCATATTCTTTGCATTAGTGATGCCATCCAGGCATCTCATCCTTTGACATCCTCTTCTCCTTCTGTCCTCAATCTTTCCCAGCATCAGGGACTTTTCCAATAAATAAATCATTCACATCAGATGATGTGAATACTGGCCAAAATACTGGAGTTTCAATTTCAGCAGCAGTCCTTCCAACGAGTATTCAGGGTTGATTTCCCTTAAGCTTGACTGGTTTGATCTCCTGGCTGTCCAAGGGACTTCAGGAGTATTCTCAGCACCATAGTTAGGAAGCATCAATTCTTCATTGCTCCGCCTTCTTTATGGTCCAGCTCTCACAAAAATGCTCGATCATGGGGAAAACCATAACCTTGACTATATGGACCTTTGTTGGCTGAGCAATGTCTCTACTTTTTAGCACAGTGTCTAGGTTTGTCATAGTTTTCCTTTCAAGAAGCAAACACCTTCTGATGTATGGGTGATAGACACCATCTGCAGTGATTTTAGAGCCCAGGAGGAAATCTGTCACTACTTCCACATTTTCCCCCTCTATTTTCCAAGATGTAATGGGGCCGGATGCCATGATCTTAGTTTTTTAAATACTTAGTTCTAAGCTGGCACTTTCAGTCTCCTCCCTCCGCCTCATCAAGAAGCTCTTTAGTTCCTCTTCACATTTTGCCATTAGAGTGGCATCATCCTCATATCTGAGGTTGTTGATGTTTTTCCCACCTATCTTGATTCCACCTTGTAACTCATCCAGCCAGGTATTTTCATAATGTGCTCAGTGTATAAATTAAACAAACAGGGTGACAGTAGACAGCCCTGTCATACTTCTTTCTCAATCTTGAACCAATCAGTTGTTCCATACAGCGTTCTAATTCTTGCTTCTTGACCCACATACATGTTTCTCAGGAGACATGCAAGATAGTCTGGTATTCCCATCTCTTCAAGAGCTTTCCATGTTTTATTATGATCACACAGTCAAAGGCTTTCTGGTAGTCAATGAAACAGAGGTAGTTTTTTTTGTTTGTTTGTTTTTTGTTTTTGTGTGTGTGTTTTTTTTTTTTTTTGAGGGGATATTCTCTAGCTTTCTCTATGATCCAGTGAATGTTGTCAGTTTGATCCCTGGTTCTTCTTTGTTTTCTAAATCCAGTTTGGACATCTAGAAATTTTTCATTCACACAATTCTGAAGCCTACCATGCAAGATTTTATGCATTACCTTACAAGCATGAGAAATGAGTGCAATTGCCCAATAATTAGCACATTATTAATACTACCCTTCTTGGGAATTGAGATAAGGTTTGACCCATGGCTCACGGGTTATTGTTGCTAGTCCATAAATGATTACTTTTAACAAGATAAGCATGGAAACTGAGAGTAACCATTTGGAAACTTCTATTGATATTTGACATTTGTGTGTGCCGAGATACTCTTGCTAGTTACTAGAAGTAGAACCATATTTTAATTTTTAATAGTCAAAGCTCAGTTCAGTAAGTATGACTCAAAAACATATGAACTAGTGTTTATTTCTTCTAAAGAAAGATACTTCAGTTATAGTCATGTTAGAAACACAATTGAAGCTAGATAAAATTTTAAAGATGAACTTTGAAAACACAACACTTCCTTCATTTTGCATAAAAGTTAAAAATAGGCTTCCCATGAGGTGCTAGTAGTAAAGAATCTGCCTGCCAATGCAGGAGATCCAGAAGAAATAGATTTGATCCCTGGGTTGGGAAAAAGCCCTAGAGAAGGAAATGCCAACCCACTCCAGTATCCTTGCCTGGAAAATCCATTGGAGAGAGGAGCCTGGCAGGCTACAGTCCATGGGGTTGCAAAGAGTCAAACAGACTCTTTGCATACAGCATTAAAAATAAGTATCAGAAACTCACTAAAGGTGCTTTAAAGCCACTTTCATGACTCATCAGTACATTTCTGTACTGATTGCTATAATATGAGTTATTATTTTTATATAATGAGGCATATTTATATATGAGGCATATTTTTCAAGGAATAATGTCTTCAACCTAACATAGAACTTAACAAGCAAGGCTTTATATATTTTTGAGTTAGAGTTGTCAAACTATATGCACACATTGGATGNGTCCAAGGGGAATCAGTTCCCAACAAGATGTGTATAAGAGACAGGATTGCTATAATATGAGTTATTATTTTTATATAATGAGGCATATTTATATATGAGGCATATTTTTCAAGGAATAATGTCTTCAACCTAACATAGAACTTAACAAGCAAGGCTTTATATATTTTTGAGTTAGAGTTGTCAAACTATATGCACACATTGGATGAATACTGTGTATATCTTTGAGTTTTAATATGACAAATGGGCTTGTTTAATGTTTGCATATAGGTGTTTAATATGAGGAATCACTGTTTTCTTCATTTATGACTGCAGGAGCAAAAAGATATCAATTTTAAAAGCAATTATCTATATTAGTCCCCTGTGTATTTTCCATAAACAATGTGTAAAATGTTTATACTTTGTTCTTATATTTATTCTGAATATATTTATTTAATGCTATTTTATCTCTTTTGCATGTAATAAAAATAGAATTTGCATTTTATATGTCTTCATTGCTTATATTTTTCTAGTACTTTATATCTCTTTCATGTTACAAAATTATTTTTTCACAGTGAATTGTGCAAGGGCTGGAGGAAGGGGAGTGACTGATCCTAGATGGTTTGGAAAGTACTGAGCTTGGCGAAAATTTCAGAATTCAAATAGAATATTTTTAAAAGTACAATAAGATATTTGGAATAGTATTAGTATGTAGAAATTTAACCAGTGATTTAATTAATATTTGACTAAAAAAAGAAAAGAAAATCATGAAGCTCAAGTTTTGAGTTCCTGTAATTGAGTGACTAGTGGGGTATTCAGTTTTCTGGGACATTCAGGAGAAGATATGATTTGGAAAAGGGATGAGGAGGTAGCAAAATAGTTTTTAAGCATTTTAAATGTTTGATAGGTCATTCCTGTATTTACACAGTTAAAATTTTCAGAGATAACAGAAATCATGGCATCCTTTTCTCCCCCTGAGTTTGTATGACATGGAATCATAAATGTCAATTAATGAAACACTAGTTATCAATAAGAGTATTTCTTTCTGTTTCTCATACTCCACTGCCTCCCAGCAGGCCTGTGTATACTTTTGAAGATTTAGCCTGAAGACAAATTTGAATTGTTGAATCCAGAGTCTCAAAACACACCTTGGAGGACACTCAAGACAGTGGAGTACAGTTTATAATGCCAGTGGGTCCAAGGGGAATCAGTTCCCAACAAGGACTCTGATGTTTCTGAGAGGCCCAGTTTTATACCTTCCACTATGTGACATGTTAGCAACTTCTTTGTTGTATATGATTGAGTTTTACAACAAGCAGGTGCTAGGAGAACAAGAAATTAAGGTTAAAGGGAGGGGGACAATGATTGCACATCAAGGTGGGATGTCTCCATAGTTAATCTAACAGGGGCAGCCTGACTAATCTCCGTTTGCCATCTGTAGGGAAGGGAGTCTCCAGGAGACCTGGTTTTCCTTAGCAATGGTTTCCTCACTCTGGGGCAAGGTTCAGGCCCAGTTCACATCCTTATTTTAAGATGGATAGTAGGCTTCAAGGTGGAGTTTCTCCTGCTTTCTTCACACTGCCCCCAACAGAATGACATTGCATTTAAAATCATCATTATTTTGAAAACTACAAAATGATTTTTGGGGGATCAAATTTGTTTCATGAATATAAGTTTCTACCAAGACAGTACTTTTCAGTGAGTACTCACATGTCTGAACTCCAGCGATGAAGTTACCTCTAGTGTGATACTTGACGTATTTCAAATTATCTTTGATTCTCAGATGTACTTGGAGAGGTGAATAATCAACAAATTAACAGGCACATAAGCATAGCTATTAAGCTATTAAGCTATATTTAAGAAATAAAACATACTCTGCTATCAGGTTTTACAGGGATAGTTCTGACACCTTTGACTAAGTCAGTCATATAATATCTTATTGTTCATTTGTTAAATTTTTGTGATGGCTTATTACTGTCATCTGTCACATTGTTCTGATATTTATTTTGCATTTATTTGTATACTTATTTATATACACCTGTTTTCTCACCATACTGTATATCTCTGTATTTATCCATTTTAGTAAGTAGCATATTGTCTAAGATTAGGGGTTAAATAAATGTGAGTAAATGAAAGATAGACTTTATTAAAAATTTGACCAGAACAATATGCTTATTAATTACAGAGTTCCATTTGCTTGTTAGTAGCCATCTGCCTAGGGACACTAAAAAGATTTGAAATGCTGGTTGTTATTATCTTTAAGCACTGCTGTCCAGGTATTCTGCTATTAAAGGAAAATTAATTTTTTCTCATGTAAAAATGAAGTAACTAGCCCATTCTTAGAAAAAATGCATTTTAAATTTCTTACAAGAAAATGCACTTTGAAATGCTTGTTTCTTTTTTCTAAAATTATTTGAAATATGGCAGAGAAGAGTTCTGTCACTGAGCAGTCTCTTAATGATTTCACTCNTAAAATTTAAGAGAAAATAAATGCTCTAAAAGAAACCAGAAACACATATATAAGCGTCCTGTGGGTTCATTGAGAGAGACGATCACAGCAGTGTTTTCTGAAAGGAGACAGATGCTGCTTTCTTTGATATCTCAGATTTTCTGAAGGGAAGAGAATCACTGCCTATGACTGAGTTAAAAAATCTTCAGTTATCCTTTTGTCAAGGTGTTTATTGATGAATCAGCCCTGCTAAATTGTCAAACCATGAAATTTCTTTGTTCTTGTGGTTGTTTGCTCCAGAGCCAGAATGAGAAAATCAGCAGGCTAGGCAGTGATTTTTCTTTCCTTTGTCATTCTATGAGACAAGGTATATTTTCTCTTGTCTTCAAAGAGACACACCTTTGCAACCACTCTGGAGAATTTTGGAAGCATAGAAAACTATTCAAACTATGTCCTGATCTTTAGGGATATTACTACATTCAGATGATAAATAATCCTAATTCATTTTTAGTGATTCAGATATCCCAGTGCATTCCTGTGCGTTTAGGTGAATCATCTTTGTGAAGTCATTCTTAAATCACACAAAATTAAAGTCAAAATAAGCTTTGCAATTGTAGTCATGGCATACATACATATATAATCATACATATATGTAATTATATATATAAAACTTCTGCTGTGTGCACTAACTTTGTCATTAAAATGTTTCAAAGATAGAGAAAATGATGCATATTTGTTTACTATCTTAAGAAATATACAAAGTATTTACTAATGAGAAAGGGAAAATCCTCATAAAAGTGAAGAGCTTTATTTTATTGGTGAGAAAATACAGTGACAATGCAATTTAAGAATATTTAATTTCGAGGACAGAAGATGCAATACTCTTAAATGTGATAGACATCATCATATAAATTCTGCTTCCAAAACCTAAGTTTATGACAAATATTTTCAAGCCAGCACAATGGTCTGATACCATGTAAGGCTTAGAATTGCATTTTGTAACTTATTTAAGCAATTGCAGGTTTTATTAGAAGAAAAAGCCTTCTAGCTTAATGTAAATCTTCTTTAAAGATGAGCTGTCACTTGCTAATATGCAGTAATACTTCAGGCTCATATAGAAATGCTGCTTGTGTAATTAAAAAAAAAGTGAAATAATTTCCTGTTCATTTTCCTCCTTGATTCTTAACTTTGGGACATTTAACTACCTTTATACTTCTGTAATATAACAAATAATTTAAGTGTTGTTTGAACATACTATAAGGTTGTCATGTCTCTGTGTCATATACAAAGTTAAAATTAGTATCAGACACACAAAAAAGAAGTATTTACTATTCTCACTGTACTATGGAAATTTAACTCAATATCTCCATACTCTTAGCTACTGACAAAAAAGACAGCCAGAGAAAATGAGATTAGCATATTAAGTCTTCCCCACTAATTATCAGTATTTTTTAAAAATGAGATATAAAGAAGTGTTGAAACTATTCACTTATCATATTCAGTTTTATCTCATTCATTTGCTCAAAGTAAAAGTATATAATTTATAGGATACAATTCTGAGAAAGCTTTGGTATATCTTGAGTAATTTAATATTTTATTTCAAAATTAGTCCACTCTTTTAGTATGTTTTTCAAACACAAGTTCTTTGTAGAGGTGTTATAGTTCTTATTCTTGTTTTATTTTGATAATTTTTCAAATGGATTTGATCTTGATGCTCTTAGGTTTCTCATTTTTATATGAATTTAGTGAGTTATTTTTAGGTAAATTTCTTTCTGAGATGTGAAAGCATCTCTTTATCACTTTTATCTGGACTATTTTTAAAAATTAACTCTATTCCCTCTATGGGACGCAATTTTATTTCCACTCACAGGAGTTTTATTTTTTTTCTCTGAGGCCCACTTGCAGATGGGAGGTGTGAACCCTGGAAGTTCATGATAGCTAGACTATTCCAGCTTATGAGTTCTCACTGCAAATGCATTAAACTCTACTATCAGAGCAGGCTAAGTGCCTTCTGATTTCCGACTATTTTCCTTGAGACCATAGTGCCTTCCTGTGATTATCTTTAAGCTATTTTATTGTTTGCCTATTCTACCAGTCACTCCTACAGGAAATCAACCTTATATATTCATTGGAAGTACTGATGCTGAAGCTCCAATACTTTGGCCACCTAATGTGAAGAGCCAGCTCATTGGAAAAGGCCCTGATGCTAGGAAAGATTGAGAGCAAGAGAAGGGGCGACAGAAGATAAAAGAGCTGAATGGCAACACTGACTCAGTGGACATGAGTTTGAACAAACTCCAGGAGATAGAGAAGGACAAGGAAGCCCAATGTGCTGCAGTCCATGGGATCAGAAAGAGTCAGACATGACTTAGTGGCTGAATAACAACAGTTCTCATCAGATATCCCATCATTTCACCAAGCCAACATGAATATTATGCTGGTCTCCTTGATATTAATGGTTATTATAGATGCTGTCCAGGAGGTTTTGATTTTGCTACCTAACTGTTTGCCTATTTGAATGTGGTAATCAGAAAAACCTAAAACTTTTACTAGGACTACTGCATTCTTCCAGAAATACCCTCCCTTAAGTTATCATTTTTATTTTTTAAAATATTTGTTTATTTGGCTGTATTGTTTCTTAGTTGTGTCATGTGAGATCTTTTACTTGAAGTATGTAGGATCTAGCTTCCTGACCAGGGATCAAATCGGTTCCCCAGCAAGAGTGTGGAATTTTAGCTACTGGACAAAGGAATCTCCCTACCTTAGCTCTTTAAACATACTCTATTGGTAGGATTGCAATCTGTTACAGCCACTATGGAGAACAGTGTGGAGATTCCTTAAAAATCTGGAAATAGAACTACCATATGCAGGTCAGGAAGCAACAGTTAGCACTGGACATGGAACAACAGACTGGTTCCAAATAGGAAAAGAAGTATGTCAAGGCTGTATATTGTCACCCTGCTTATTTAACTTATATACAGAGTACATCATGAGAAAGGCTGGGCTGGAGAAAACACAGGCAAGAATTAATATTGCTGGGAGAAATATCCATAACTTCAGATATGCAGATGACACCACCCTTATGACAGAAAGAAGAATTAAAGAGCCTCTTGGTGAAGATGAAAGAGGAGAGTGAAAAAGTTGGCTTAAAGCTCAACATTCAGAAAATGAAGATCATGGCATCCAGTCCCACCACTTCATGACAAATAGATGGGGAAACAGTGGAAACAGTGACTGACTTTATTTTTCTGGTCTCCAAAGTCACTGCAGATGGTGATTGCAGCCACGAAATTAAAAGAAACTTACTCCTGGGAAGGAAAGTTATGAGCAACCTAGACAGCATATTGAAAAGCAGAGACATTACTTTGTCAACAAAGGTCCGTCTAGTCAAGGCTATGGTTTTTCCAATGGTCATTTATGGATGTGAGAGTTGGACTATTAAGAAAGCTGAGTGCTGAAGAATTGATGCTTTTGAACTGTGGTGTTGGAGAAGACTTTTGAGAGTCCTCTGGACTGCAGGGAGATCTAACCAGTCCATCCTAAAAGAAATCAGTCCTGAATAATCATTGGAAGGACTGATGCTGAAGCTGAAATTCCAATACTTTGGCCACCTGATACGAAGAGCTGACTCATTTGAAAAGACCCTGATGCTGGGAAAGATTGTGGGCAGGAGGAGAAGGGGATGACAGAGGATGAGATGGTTGGATGGCATCACCAACTCAATGGACATGNGGCTGTATATTGTCACCCTGCTTATTTAACTTATATACAGAGTACATCATGAGAAAGGCTGGGCTGGAGAAAACACAGGCAAGAATTAATATTGCTGGGAGAAATATCCATAACTTCAGATATGCAGATGACACCACCCTTATGACAGAAAGAAGAAGAATTAAAGAGCCTCTTGGTGAAGATGAAAGAGGAGAGTGAAAAAGTTGGCTTAAAGCTCAACATTCAGAAAATGAAGATCATGGCATCCAGTCCCACCACTTCATGACAAATAGATGGGGAAACAGTGGAAACAGTGACTGACTTTATTTTTCTGGTCTCCAAAGTCACTGCAGATGGTGATTGCAGCCACGAAATTAAAAGAAACTTACTCCTGGGAAGGAAAGTTATGAGCAACCTAGACAGCATATTGAAAAGCAGAGACATTACTTTGTCAACAAAGGTCCGTCTAGTCAAGGCTATGGTTTTTCCAATGGTCATTTATGGATGTGAGAGTTGGACTATTAAGAAAGCTGAGTGCTGAAGAATTGATGCTTTTGAACTGTGGTGTTGGAGAAGACTTTTGAGAGTCCTCTGGACTGCAGGGAGATCTAACCAGTCCATCCTAAAAGAAATCAGTCCTGAATAATCATTGGAAGGACTGATGCTGAAGCTGAAATTCCAATACTTTGGCCACCTGATACGAAGAGCTGACTCATTTGAAAAGACCCTGATGCTGGGAAAGATTGTGGGCAGGAGGAGAAGGGGATGACAGAGGATGAGATGGTTGGATGGCATCACCAACTCAATGGACATGGGTTTGGGTGAACTCCAGGAGTTGGTGATGGACTGTTGGGAGCCACGTTAGGTACTACTGACAAAATACAGGCATGGCCCTAAACCCCCTCCCTTTGTTCCCTAGGCACGGACCCGGAATGAAGGAGTTAGGCTTTGTTATTCTGACTTGTTTTTCCTTTCCTTGGCTGAGTTGACTGAAGAGGATATTAAGTTACTTATTGTTTTAGAGAGGAGCATGAGAAGGCATAAAGCCTTCTGCAGCTGTGCTCAAAGAATAATTCATAAAGTTAATCACTGACATTTGTTCAAGGACTTTTACAAAAAAGTGTTTCAGGCTGAGCACACAGGCTGCAGCTTGAGGCCATGGGAGTGATTGCTATCTGAAGCCCATTTGTGAGAAAAGTGTTTATGGCAAAGGAGTTTGCTGAATTCAGGCTTAGGAATAATTAAAATAGTTAGAAGCTAAGATTTAAGGATTGCTGTAATGTTACAATATTCTACTATAGCTTATAGAAATTAGGGACTTTAGAGATATCATTAGCTAGAAGCCCTTCGTAAGAAATAGTGAGGTTAGGATACTAGGGGCAAACAGAACTTAGAAAGATAAGAATTAAACTGAGGAATGTGGCATGCAGCCCAGACATTAGCATGAGTTACAGTATATTTACAAGGACACATAAGAAAAAGTAGATAAGAGAATCTCTGAGGAAGGAACTCCTTTTGAGGGGCAACAATGATTTTTGGAGAAAAATAAATCTGGGTCAATGGGAACTAAAAATATCAAACCTCTGACTTAATGCTTTTGTAAAAGTATAAAAGAGAATCATAAGCTTGAAATAAACAGGCAATCCAAGAAAAATGAGAGGCTGGCTTAGTTTCTCACCAACACCAGCCACCCCTTCAGGCTGAATCCCTGACTGCTGGAGCTGGACTCCGGCAATGGACAGGGAGGCCTGGTGTGCTGCGGTTCATGGGGTCACAAAGAGTTGGACATGACTGAGTGACTGAATTGAACTGATGACCCAGCAATCCTATTGCTGGGCATACACACTGAGGAAACCAGAATTGAAAGAGACACATGTACCCCAGTGTTCACTGCAGCACTGTTTACAACAGCTAGGACATGGAAGCAACTTAGATGTCCATCAGCAGATGAACGGATAAGAAAGTTGTGGTATGTATACACAATGGAAAATTACTCAGCTATTAAAAAAAAAAAGAATTAATTTGAGTCCGTTCTAATGAGGTTGATGAAACTGGAGCCTATTATTCAGAATGAATTAAGTCAGAAAGAGAAACACCAATACTGTATATTAATGTGTATGTATGGAACTTAGAAAGATGGTAGTGATGACCCTATATGCACAGCAAAAGAAACACAGATGTAAAGAACAGACTTTTGAACTCTGTAGGAAAAGGCAAGGGAAGGATGATTTGAGAGGATAACACTGAAACATGTATATTACCGTGTAAATGACCAGTGCAAGTTCAATGCATGAAGCTGTGCACTCAAAGCTGGTGCACTGGGACAAGCCAGAGGGATGGGGTGGGGAGGGAGTTGAGGGTTTCAGGATGAGGGGACACGTGTGTACCTATGGCTGATTCATGTCAATGTATGGCAAAACTCACCACAATATTGTAAAGTGATTATCCTCCAATTAAAATGAAGTAATTAATTTCAAAGTAAGTAAATAAACATGCATCTGGCCTGCCAACCCAGATCTCAAGTTACAAACAAATAACAAGAACAAAGAGAACTTATATGGTGTTTGTCTTTATTTCTTTAAGTCCCTTAGTATGATAGTCTGTAGGTCCATCCACGTTGCTGCAGATGGCATTATTTAATTATTTTCTGTGGCTGAGTACTGTTCCATAGTGTGTGTATTCCACATCTTCTTCATCCATTCATCTGCCGATGAACACTTAGCTCGTTTCTGTGTCTTGGTTACTGTGAAAAGTGCTGCTGTAGACATTGGGGTGCATGTATCTGTTCACACTAGAGCATTATCTGGAAACATGCCCAGGGAGTGGTGTTGCTGGATTATGTGGCAATTCTGTTTTTAGTTTTTTAAGGAAACTTCATCCTATATTTGATAGTGGCTGAAGCAATTTAAGTTCTTATCTTTTCTCCACACCCCGTCCAGCACTTATTATTTTTAGGCTTTGGAATGATGGCCATTTTGACCACTATGAGGTGATATCTCATTGTAAAACTTCTAGAACTCATAATTTCAGCAAGCACATAATTAATATTCAGAAATCTATTGCATATTTATTAACAATGAAATATCAGAGAGGAAAATAAAATCCCTTTTAAACTGCATCAAGAAAAGTTACTTATGGATAAACCTGTCCAAGAAAGTTAAAGACATATACTGAGAACTATTAAACATTGATAAAGGAAATTAAAGATAATTCAAAGAAATGGAAAGGTATCCCATGTTCTTGAATTAGATGAATTAATATTGTTAAATGGCCATATTACCCAAAGAAAACTATAGATTTAATGTTTTCCCTATAAACTGTGCATGACATTTTGCATAGAGCTAAATATATATGGAACACTAAAAGACCCAGAAAGCAATCCTGAGGAAAAATAACACAGCTGGAGGGTAACCCTCTCATACTTCAGACAGTGCTTGAAAAATCAAGTAAGCAAAACAGCATAGCATTGACACAAAAGCAGTCATACAGAGCAATAGGACAGAATAGAAAGCCCAGAAATAAACCCACATACCTATAGTCAATTTAAATTTTGACCAAATAGGAAAGAATATACAGTGAAGAAAAGACAGTCTCATCAGCAGGTGGTGTTGAGGAAGCTGAATAGCTTCTTGTAAATCATTGTTGTTAGAGCACACCCTCACAGCCTGCATGAAAATAAAATGGCTTAAAGACTTAAACATAAGCTGTTACACTATTAAATTCCTAGAAGGGAACATAAGCAAAATGTTCTCTGACAGAAATCTTACCAATGTTTTCTTAGTTTAGTTTCCTCAGGCAATAGAAATAAAAGTCAAAATGGACAAGTGGAACCTAATCAAACAGAAGCTTTTGCATAGTAAAGGAAGCCATAAACAGAATGAAAAGACAGCCTGCAGAATGGGAGAAAACATTTGCAAATGATGCAAAGAATAAGGGCTTGCTTTTCAAAATATACAATCAACTCACACAACTCAATAACAGCAACAACAAAAATCCCAGCCAAAAATAAGGGCAAAAGACCTAAATAGACATTTTTTCAAAGAGGACATCTATATGGCCACTAAGCACACGAGAAGATGCTCATCGTTGCTAATTATTAGAAAAATGCAGTGTCTGCATTTTAAGATTATACTGTTGGCATTGCATACGGTGAATGGAATTGCCAAATGACAGGAATGTACAGTAGAATACACATGGAAATTTACATATGTTGGGAAGTGCAAATAAGAGTCGTCAGCAGAGACACTGTAAAAGGGTGGATTATAAAAATGGGAGAAAAATATTTATATTCTAATTGAAACATAAATGAGCAGAATTTGAATGAGAGTGAAAAAAGAGAGAAGTGTTGGCAAGTAAAAAAATGAAAATTTTAAAAAGTTGTGTATGAAACTAGGCTCATCACAGCTGATCAGTGAAAGTGAGCTTTCAGTAACATGGCAGTTATTAAATCTAGATTATTAAGTATTATTGAATGCCCTACAAGGAAATAAGTCTATGATACAAATAATAATATTCTACTCAAGTAGAATATCATTTAATAATTCCTTAATATGTTATATATTATTATATTTTAACATTTTACAATTTGATAATTATTAATTTTATAATTCAAAAAATTTCTATTTCCAAATAGGACAATGCAAAACATTTTTCTGTTCCTTTGGGACAAAGAATCAGCATCTGTGTGAGTCAGAAATAATAAGAGAACGTGCATGACTTTGCTTTACTTTTGTAAAATTTTCACCCTCTTTGCTCTCAGCGTAAATTAGCTCCTGACTGCATTGGGGCTGATCACCTTGTTTTGTCCATGGTTATACTGGCTTCAGATCCTTTCCACAAATAATCTTTAAGCTGTTCTTTCTGCTGACATTTTCATATGTTGCCACCCTATAGCAGATGGCTGAGGACTGTAATCAAGAGATTTTGTATAAATCAACAAAAATCTCTGGCCAGAATCTGTAGTTATTGAGGGATTAAAGAGTCCTGAACCATATGTTCCAGTATACTGTGTGCCACTCTGGTAGGAAGTTTGTACGTCGTTTAATCATCCTATTCCATATTACAATATAATCCTTCACTGTGTCAGCTGCTCATTATTTAAAGCAGCTGAAGTCAACCCCCTCCTCATTAAAGAACCTCATAGGTTTTTAAATACAATGAAATATTTATTTCTTTCTATTATGGTCAATTCAGTTCAGTTCAATCGCTTAGTGGTGTCCTACAATTTGTGATCCCATGGACTGAAACATGTCCAACACCAATTCCCAGAGCTTGCTCAAACTCATGTCCATCGAGTTGGTGATGCCACCCAGCCATCTCATCTTCTGTCATCTCCTTCTCCTCCTTCCTTCAATATTTCCCAGCATCAGGGTCTTTTCTTAGCATCAGGTGGCCAAAGTATTGGAGCTTCAGTTTCAGCATCTGTTCTTCCAATGAATATTCAGAACTGATTTCCTTTAGGATGGACTGGTTTGATCCTTGCAGTCCAAGGGACTCTCAAGAGTCTTCTTCAATACCACAGTTGAAAAGCATCAGTTCTTTGGTGCTCAATTTTCTTTATGTTCCAGCTCTCACATCCATATATGACCACTAGAAAAGCCATAGCTTTGACTAGACAGACTTTGTTGGCAAAGTGATTTTTCTACATTTTAACTTGCTATATAGGTTAGTCATAGCTTTTCTTCCAAGGAGCAAGTGTCTTTTAATTTCATGGCTGCAGTCACCATCAGAAGTGATTTTGGAGCACAAGAAAATAAGTTTGCCATGTTTCAGTTTTTTCCCCATCTATTTACCATGAAGAATGGGACCAGATGCCATAATCTTTGTTTTCTGAATGTTGAGTTTTAAGCCAAACTGTTCACTCTCCTTTCACTTTCATCTAGAGGCTCTATAATTCTTCTTTGCTTTCTGCTATAAGGGTGATGCCATCTGCATATCTGAGGTTATTGATATTTCTCCTGGCAATCTTGATTCCAACTTGTGCTCACCAAGCCCGGCAATTTGATCTCTGGTTCCTCTGCTTTTTCCAAATCAAAAATGAACATCTGGAAGTTCACATTGAACTTACTGTTGAAACCTAGCTTGGAGAATTTTGAGCATTACTTTGCTAGCATGTGAAGTGAAGTGGTCGCTCAGTTGTGTCCGACTCTTTGCCACCCCGTGGACTGTAGCCTACCAGGCTTCCGTGTCCATGGGATTCTCTGTCCGTGGGATTCTCCAGGCAAGAATACTGGAATGGGTTACCATTTCCTTCTCCAGGGGATCTCCCTGACCCAGGGATCGACCCCAGGTCTCCTGCATTGGAGGCAGACACTTTGACCTCTGAGCCACCAGGCATGTGAGATGAGTGCAATTGTGTAGTAGTTTGAACATTCTTTAGTATTGTCTTTCTTTGTGATTGGAATGAAAACTGACCTGCTCCAGTCCTGTGGCCACTGATGAATTTTCCAAATTTGCTGGCATATTGAGTGCAGCATTTTAACAGCATCATCTTTTAGGATTGAAATATCTCAAATGAGATTCCATCACCTCCCCTAGCTTTGTTCATAGTGATGCTTCCTAGGGCCCACTTGACTTCGTATTCCAGATGTCTCGCTTTAGGTAAGTGATCAAACCATCGTGGTTATATGGGTAATGAAGTTTTTTTTTCTTTTTTTTTTTTTTTTTTTAATAATTTTGTGTTTTCTTGCCACTTCTTAATATCTTCTGCTTCTGTTAGGTCCATACTATTTCTGGATTTCTTTGTGCTCATCTTTGCATGAAATGGTATCTCTAATTTTCTTGAAGAGATCTCTAGTCTTTCCCATTCTATTGTTTTCCTCTATTTCTTTGCACAGATCACTGAGGAAGGCTTTCTTATCTCTCCTTGCTATTCCCTGGACCTCTGCATTAAGATTGGAGATCTTTCTTTTTCTCCTTTGCCTTTACCTTCTTTTATTTTCTCAGCTATTCGTAAGGTCTCTTCACACAGCCATTATGTGTTTTTGCATTTCTTTTTCTTGTAGATGGTCTTGATCCCTGCCTCCTGTACAATGTCATGAACCTCTGCCCATAGTTCTTCAGGAATTGTGTCTATCAGATATAATCCCTTGAATCTATTTGTCACTTCCACCATATAATCATAAGGGATTTGATTTAGGTTATACCTGAATGGTGTAGTGGTTTTCCCTACTTTCTTCAATTTAAGCCTGATATTTGCAATAACGAGTTCATGATCTGAGTGACAGTCAGCTGCTGGTCTTGGTTTTGCTGACTCTATAGTGCTTTTCCATCGTTGGCTGCCAAGAGTATGATCAATCTAATTTCGATATTGACCATCTGGTGATGCCCATGTGTAGAATCATCTCTTCTGTTGTTGGAAGAGGGGGGTCTGCTATGATCAAGTGCATTTACTTGGCAAAACTCTGTTAGTCTTTGCCCTGCTTCAACTTTTACTCCAAGGTCAAACTTGCCTGTCCAGGTATCTCTTGACTTCCTACTTTTGCTTTCTAGCCCCAATGATGAAAAAGTTATCTTTTGGGGGGTATTAGTTCTAGAAGGTCTTTTAGGCCTTCATAGAAACATTTAGCTTCTTCAGCATTGCTGCTTGGGACATAGATTTGGATTACTGTGATATTGAATGGTTTACCTTGTAGAAGAACAAAAATCATTCTTTTATTTTGAGATTGCAGCCAAGTACTGCATTTTGGACTCTTGTGTGGACTATGAGGGCTACTCCATTTCTTCTAATGGATTCTTGCCCACAGTAGTACATATAATGGTCATCTGAATTAAATGCACACATTCCAGTCCNATTGAATGGTTTACCTTGTAGAAGAACAAAAATCATTCTTTTATTTTGAGATTGCAGCCAAGTACTGCATTTTGGACTCTTGTGTGGACTATGAGGGCTACTCCATTTCTTCTAATGGATTCTTGCCCACAGTAGTACATATAATGGTCATCTGAATTAAATGCACACATTCCAGTCCATTTTAGTTCATCGATTCTTAAAATGTCAGTGTTCACTCTTGCCATCTTCTGTTTGACTACTTCCAATTTACCTTCATTCATGGACCTAACGTTCCAGCTTACTATGCAATATTGTTCTTTACAGCATCAGACCTTACTTCCATCACCAGTCACATCCATAGCTAGGCGTTGTTTTCACTTTGGCTCTATCATCTCTTCATTCTTTCTGGAGTCATTTCTCTGCTCTTCTCCAGTAGCATATTGAGCACCTACCGACCTGGAGATTTCATGTTTCAGTGTCATCTCTTTTTGCCTTTTCATAGTGTTCATGTGGTTCTCAAGGCAAGAATACTGGAGTGGTTTGCTATTTTCTTCTCCAGTGGACCGTGTTTTGTCAGAACTCTCCACCATGACCTGTCCATTTGGGTGGCTCCACACAGCATGGCTCATAGTTTCATTGAGTTAGACAAGGCTTGGTTCATGTGATTTGTTTGATTAGTTTTCTNGACGCCAATGTGTTTTATCAGGCCCTACTTTATTAGCTTGCAGGCAAAATAGGGAAGGAGCTACTTATGGCACACATTATTCAGATTCATTGTGTGCTTATTTTTTTTTTCTTTTAAAAAATGTATTGTTTATTATTTGGATAGCCTGGTGATGTTAGCTAGGGTACTGATGAACCACTAATTTTTCAGACCTATCAATTCACTTAGGCAACAGTATTCTCTCTTTACATTTCTTGTGTCTAAGCTGAGGGAAACCTCAGCCGATTATACTTTGTACAAGGCAATGAGTGCCCGGCAGTTTCTACTGATACATTGGCAGCATGTTTGTGTGTTTCAAAAATGCCTGCACTCTCAACTCTTTTATTTTTCAGGGCTAATATTATTAGCTTGCATTTTGCCAAAATGTCGAAATCAAAAAGAAAAGCCAAGATATTTTGTAGTTGTTAGTGTTTTTGCAGTTACTTCTTTAGTTAAGTGGAATTTTTCTGAAAGAGTATTGTTAGGTATATTTTTGTAGTCTGCATTATTTATTTATTTTATTTGAGTATAGTTGATTTACAAGGTTTCTGGTGAACAGCAAAGTGATTCTCTCTATATATATAATATGTATATTATATATATAATATATGTTATATATATTTATATACTCTTACATTATGTTTATTATAGAGTATTGAATATACTTCCCAGTGCTGTTTGGTAGGACCTTATTATTTATTTATTTCATATGTAGTTAGATGTAACTAATAATTCCGTTCTCCCAAATTATCCCTCCCCCACTACCTTAGAGAAGGAAATGCCAACCCACTCCAGTATTCTTGCCTATAAAAGCCCATGGGCAGAGGAGCCTGGTGGGCTACAGTCAGAGGGATCACAAAGACTTGGACACGACTGACTGATTAGCACACACCCCACCTTTGGTAACCAGTTTTCTTTTCTGTGTCTGTGAGTCTGTTTCCTTTTCATAAATAAGTCCATTTGTATCACATTTTTGATTCCACATATAAATGATTTCAGAACTTTTAAAAGCTGGCTCACTGCAAGTTCATGCTCTGTAACTTGATAGAAGACCAGATGCTACCCTCTTATTCATCCTAAGGCATTCCCTGTGGGCCTTCAGGCTCAGCCTATCCTAATCCTGTTTTCAGACAGTGAGACTTTGATATTGGGGGAAATAGATTATAGACAGGAAGAATTGGGGCTGGAAAGAGCAAAACCTTACCTTTCAGTTTTGTTCTGGCAACTTCATTCTAACAAACAAGTTTTTTTTTTTTCCTTTTTTTTTTGATGTGTGTTCTATAGCTGACATTATGTAACTAGAGATTTATTTGTATATGTATTATTCAGTGTACAATATTAGTTTTTCAGGACTGTGTCTTTGCTAGATGCTGAGCCCTCAGATCAAAACCCTGATATCTACCCCTGTTTCTTTCTTTCTTTCTTTTTTTTTTTTTTTACTTTTTATTTTTACTGTATTTTGCTTTACAATACTGTATTGGTTTTGCCATACATTGACATGAATCAGCCATGGGTGTACATGAGTTCCCAATACCCCTGTTTCTTAAATCTTGTTGTTATGTGAATTTCCTAATGCTCTTCTTATATTCTGAAAATAACCTAATACCACATTTCCCATTGATGTTTCAGTTATCAGTTGGAACAATCTGATTTCTCCTATGTAAGCTTCTTTAATGTTCTGTTTCTTTCTAGTGCTCTGGGGCAAGGATCACATTTTCAATCCTCTTTCCTTACATTCAGTTACTTTCCCCACATTACCTATGCGTTCTCTGCATCACGTATCCCTAGGTTATCTCTAAAGCAAGATTTTGGTGTGAGATGTCTATAGACTCTTTCTTTTCTTTGGTACCTCACTCTACATATCTTTTGCCTCTACATTTCAGCCACAAAACTACATAAGATACTGAGTTATAACCACAACCATTATAATTTTACAGGGAAAAAGTACAAATCTCCCCCAATTTATGTGACACTTCCTAAAAGTAATATCTACTTTTTTAAAATTTTCTAGAAATGTTTATATTATTTCAGTGCTCCTTGAATCTCTCTCTTTTGGCTTTATTTATCCATAGACATCTACTTTATTCTTAATCTGTGGTTAATCTCTGCATTTTTTTAAAATTGTGTATGACAGTTTCTAAATGTGACCCCTTTTTGTTAGTTCTGCATTTTCAACAAAGATGCTTTGGAATACACCTAAGCCCTTATGTGACTCATCATCACCTCATAACCAATATTTCATCTGAAATCCAATAACTGTTGTCTTACCAAGTCTTTAAGTATTTTCTCCCCTTTTAAAACATGTCTCTAAATTATGTCAGAAATGCTCAAAGTTTCACAATCATGAATCCATTGTCACCTGTCCTACTGTCAGTAGGGATGACTGGTGTTTCTTTGCTGGAATTTAATTATTCAATTTCAAAAATAATATGTAGGTATTTAATAATGATGATAGTTATAACTGTGACAGACATCATATCCTGGCCCCTCCCACATTCATGCCCCCTCCTGCCCCCCTGGACAGCACTAAAGGACTTTAGGCAAATTGATTTCATAGTTATCTCTGAGGATGGTCCCTAGAGAAATTTAAAAAATCAGGGTATTAGTTTTGTTTTTTCTTGTATTCATTAGAAGTTTTATAATACAAGATATTCCTATCTAGAAGTGAATATTACAAAAGCAATTTAAATTATATAATTATTAATTAAATTACTATAAGCAAACATATATGCATATATCAACCTGTATAATATAAACATGTAAACATATGTGTATATAAATACATAAGTACCTTTATCCTAATTTATAGCAGTTTCATCAGTATAAAAACTATATATATATATACAAACATTAAATCTCATTTAATTATGGAAGACATAGCAATTTTGTTACCTAACACTATTTGAAAAGTAGATAAAATGGTTAAAATTTGCAAAATATGTAAATATTCAAGATTTATCTTCCTATGACACTTTGTTTAATGAAGATATTACTTTTTATTTCACAGATACAGTCTTTTTTGTTTCCCAGTAGAATCTATAATATATGTTAATATAGTTTTACGACTTAGGAAGGATTTCTTGAGGCCCAAATGAATGATACAGTTTAGAGCTACATACAGTTATTAAGGCACGTTAAGAAAATTTCATACAGTGAAATATTTAATTGTTTCATCTCCTGCACTGCCATGTTTGTACTATCCATGAGCATTGCATCAACAGAATATTTCAGGCACATCCAGTTTGGTTTCACTCAGTTGATTTTACTAATGAGATAAACAAATCACTTTCTACATACAAAAGTGCCAGAAGTACTGCTTTTCCTCCTGCTATGTCTGTGTTCCTATTGTGAAGATTGCTGAAACTAATATAGCGTGTATTAATGTAATTTAAGAAAAGAAAAAAGGCTTTTTGTGAAACTCAGTCCTGTAGAGACTAATAGTTTCTCTGTAAATACATTTTTTTATTACTCAGTATTAACTTAAAGTGCTATAATCTTTCATTTTAATTAGAAGTAGCAGTTAACAAAATGCACTGAGTCAAAGATTAAAAATACTTGTTTAAGAATCAGAGACAAAGTCTTATTAATTGTCACTTCTCTTTGGAGATCTATTAGAAGGAATAGAGTATATTTGTGAGTTCCCTAGAACTGTATAAATAATGTTGAGCAATTATAATTAGGAATATTGATTAAATTACCTCCTAAAAATTACTTGTTGCTCTCCATGTGTAACTGGCACATGTTCATATTTAGCTCAGTTGAATAGGAGATTTAATTAGAATGAATATTTATTCCAGGCAACTGCATGGGATCATTTGGCCCCAGTGATTACTGGAAGCTGGCACTTGGGAGAAAAATAAAGAAACTAATTATCTCCATCTTTTGTATTTCCCCCATTTATATTGTGGCTTCATTCACTTCATCAACTGATAATCTCAATATAGTAGAAATCATACAGTACTTCCCCTGGAGAAGGGAAAAGCTGCCCACTTCAATATTCTAGCCTAAAAAATTTCATGGACTATATATTCCATTGGGTCACAAAGAGTAGGACAAGACTGAGCAACTTTCACTATATAGTGCTTAGGCCCATATTTCCATGTTTTTATCATTAGGTCAGCAGTTTCCATTTTGTATACATTTAAATTTTTAAAAAACAATTAAATTAGAGATGTCTATCTCTGTTTACCCTTTGCTTATTCATATACATACACATTTATACATAGAAACATGCACTCCCATGCATTTATTTCCTTCTCAAATTCAATTTTGAAAATGTCCCATATAGTCAAGTTCAATTATCCTCTATGAAATTTATCTTTTTTAATTTTTATTAGAGTATAGTTGCTCTAAAATGTTGGGTTTCTGCTACACAGAGAAGTGAATCAGCTATATGTTTATATATATCGTCTCTCTTTTGGACTTCCTTACCATTTAGGTCACCGCAAAGTATTGAGTAGAGTTTCTGCTAAACATTAGGTTCTCATTATCTATTTTATATTTAGTGTCAGTTTTATATATATATTGTCAATCCCAAGCTCTTAGTTCATTCCTTCTTTCCCTCTTTGTATCAGTTCATTTATTCTCTACATCTGTGGCTTTATTTTTGATTTGCGTATAATATTATCCAGACTATTTTTCTATATTCCATATATATATGCATTAATATATGATATTTTCTCTTTCTGACTTAGTTCACTCTATATGATAGTCTCTAGGTAGATCCATGTCTCTGTAAATGACAAAATTTTGTTCATATATTTTTTTGCCTGAGTAATATTCCATTGTATACATTTACCACATCTTTATCCTTTCATTTGTTGATGGACATTTAGGGTTTTTTTCATGTCTTGGCTGGAATGCATATTGGGGTGCATGTAACCTTTTGAACTATGTCCTTTTCTGGGTATATGTCCAGGAGTGGGATTGCTGGTAATTCTATTTTTAGTTGTGTTTTTTTTGTCTTTTTTTTTTTTTTTTAAGAAAGGAAACTCCATATTGTTCTGTATCCATTTACATTCCCACCAACAGTGTAGGAGGATTCCCTCCCTATTTTACACACAATCTCCAGAATTTATTCTTTGTAGATTTTTCTGATGGTGGCCATTCTGACAGGTATGAGGTGATACCTCATTGTAGTTTTGATTTGCATTTCTCTAATAATTAGTGATGTTGAGTATATTTTCATGTGTTTGTTGGTCATCTCTATGTATGTATTCTTTGGAGAAATGTCTATTTACAACTTCTGCCTTTTTTTTTTTGATACTGAGCTGCATGAACTGTTTGTCTACTTTGTGTGTATTTTGGAGATTAATTCTTAGTTAGTGGTTTCATTTGCAGACATTTTCTCCCATTCTGAAGGTTTTCTTTTCATCTTAGCTATGGTTTTCTTGTGGGCTTCCAAGGTGACACTAGTGGTAAAGAATCTACCTGCCAATGCAGGAGATTTAAGAGACTCAGTTTCGGTCTCGGGATAGGAAAAATCTCCTCGAGTAGGAAATGGCACCCCACTCAAGTATTCATGCCTGGAGAATTCCTTGGGCAGAGGAGCCTGATGGGCTCTAGTCCACGAAGCTGTAAAGAGTTGGACACAAATGAACACATATGATTTCCTTCGATGTGTAAAAGTTTTAAGTTTAATTAGGTCCCATTTATTTATTTTTGTTTTTATTTTCATAACTCTAGGAGTTGCGTCAAAAAATATCTTGCTGCCCCTATGCAATTTAAAATCCTATCCAGGACAGTATATCTAACTATGATGTTGGTATTTTGTGTGGTATTCATTCCTATCAAACAGATCTGATAATACTTCTCAGTATAGAGCATGAAACAAATGTATTTTTACCTGACTAGACTTCTCAGTATAGAATATGAAACAAAATATATAATTTTACCTTTTATACTATAGTCAAAGTATTGTGAATAAAATATAAAATAATCACTGAAAAGTTGTTTTAATTAAAATGGGAAATGTAGTTGTCAAGATAATTCTTACATCTGAGCTGGATATTATTATTTTGCTGCATTTTTATATTTCATTATTCAATGTTATTTAGCCTGAGAAACAAATGTCTTAATTCTGTATCAAGCTGATTTCTGTACCTCTAGCTGGTTTGGTCAATGTGACCACTAGGTGTCTGAGGGAATAAGAGGAGTCAACTTGGTTACTAATAAGAGACATTGATGGGGTGGGTACTATTAATAGACTTGTGTATGATTTGTCACGGAGTCCATATATCATAGGGTAGTATATTAAAGTGCTATGTCACATACATAAACAGAAAAATATTCTAGATCTGTTGGGGTGAATTGATTCAGCTGACTACACAGACATTTCCCATTTTCTTATTCCATNACCCAGGGATTGATCCCAGGTTTCCCAAATTGCAGGTGTATTCTCTACCAGCTGAGCCACAAGGGAAGTCCCCAGATTCCATATATAAGCATTAATACATAATATTTGTCTTTATCTTTCTTACTTCACTCTGTACAATAGGCTCTAGGTTCATCCACCTTTTGAGTCATTAGGACTGACTCAAATGCATTCTATTTTATAGCTGAGTAATTTTCCATTGCATATATGTACTATAGTTTTTGGGAATATCCCCTGGAGAAGGGAATGGCAACCCACCCCAGTATTCTTGCCTGGATAATTCCATGGACAGGGGAGCCTGGCAGGCTCCATTGGTTTGTAAAGAGTCAGACACGACTGAATGACTAACATTTTCAGTTTCACCACAATTTCTGTATCCATTCATCTGTCAATGGACATTTAGGTTGCTTCTATGTCTTAGCTATTGTAAAAAGTGCTGCAATGAACATTGAGGTACATGTGTCTATTTCAATTATGGTTTATTCAGGGTGTATGCCTGTGGGATTGCTGGGTCATATGGTAGTTCTATTACTAGTTTTTTAAAGAATCTCCATACTCTTTGACCCACCTCCTAGAGTAATGGAAATAAAAACAAAAGTAAACAAATGGGATTTATTAAACTTTAAAGCTTTTNGAGCCTGGCAGGCTCCATTGGTTTGTAAAGAGTCAGACACGACTGAATGACTAACATTTTCAGTTTCACCACAATTTCTGTATCCATTCATCTGTCAATGGACATTTAGGTTGCTTCTATGTCTTAGCTATTGTAAAAAGTGCTGCAATGAACATTGAGGTACATGTGTCTATTTCAATTATGGTTTATTCAGGGTGTATGCCTGTGGGATTGCTGGGTCATATGGTAGTTCTATTACTAGTTTTTTAAAGAATCTCCATACTCTTTGACCCACCTCCTAGAGTAATGGAAATAAAAACAAAAGTAAACAAATGGGATTTATTAAACTTTAAAGCTTTTCCTCAACAAAGGAGACAATAAACAAGATTAAAAAAGGAAACCCTCAGAATAGGAGAAAATAATTGCAAACTAAACAACTGACAAATGATTAATTTCCAAAATACACAAGCAGCTCATACAGCTCAATACCAGAAAAACAGACAACCCAAACGAAAATGAACAGGAGACCTAAACAGACATTTCCCTAAAGAAGACACATAGATGGTCAACAAATGCAAGTATGCTTTTCTCAGTCTGTAAAGTCCAATTGTAAATTCCTCAAAACAGAAATACCATCTTATATGTCTTCATTCTCTGAATAATGCCAATTGTAATCTGAAGGGAGTTTCTGAGCAAAACTTTGATATTTTCATGGCTGATAGATTGAACTCTATTATAGTCTGTTTTTTTTAAAATCAATATTGTAGTGAAAACTTATGATATAATATTGACCCTGAGAACTGCAGTACATTGGCCATAGAGCACAGTAATGACAGCACCAAAATTCAAATCAAAATAAGTAAGTTCTAACTTTAGTTATGCTTTTAGTGTATGATAATTCATCTATTTCTTTGCCATAATTCTCTCAGCCTAAAACTCAGATTGTTTACTGGTACAAGATTTTATTATACTATGACTAGATTATCCCTGTAACTCTCAAATTTCTTTAGTTTAAAAATAACCTACTTAATTTATAAAATGCTCTGACTCTCATTTCATTATATAAACTTACCTTTTTATTGTCTTTTAAGTGAATAATGATTCTTATCATTTCAATGCATATATATATATATATTTGTTCTATGTGTATTGTGTACATTCATTTTCCTCTCATATGTAATTTCTTAATATATCAGTACTTATTACATTCTGATATTATTACTCATTTTAGTCACCCCATAAACATAGGAAATAATACTGCTCATTTATATGTTTAATAAGGTTTTTAGTTGAAATAACTATGATGGGGAAATTAGTAAATAAAGCATGAATTCCCCTAGTATTTCCTTAAATCAACTTCCATACTGAGGTCTAGGGAAAAATAAATATTGCTATTATTAACATTAAAGTGAAATGAAAGCATCAGTTGCTTAGTTGTGTTGTACTTCTACGATGCCATGGACTATAGCCCTCCAAACTCCTCTATCCATGGGATTTTTCAAACAGGAATACTAGAGTGGATAATTATTCCTTTCTGCAGGCAGTCTTCCCCACCCAGTGATCAAAATTGGGTCTCCTGAATTGCAGGCAGGTTCTTTACAGACTGAGCAACCAGGAAAGGCCAGTATTAATATGTCAACTGAATTTAAAAAGCTATAAGCTATAGAACCTGTCCTGAAGATCTACACATTGTCACAAATAAAAGGAAAGAGTTATGCTTAGAGATAAATTACAAGTTAAACACAACTAAAAGGAAACCGTCAGTGTAGTGAAAGAGAGTTATGATTTACTCTACGTGGTACAATGCATATAAGGTATTTTGTACTGACAACCAAATGTTTCCTATTTTCCAAAGCTTCAAATAAAGGATCATTACCTCTTAGTAACTAGCTAGGGTTCTAATCAAGATTTACACTGGCACATACAAGTTTAATAGGCTTTCCTTGTGACTCAGCTGGTAAAGAGTATGCCCACAATGCGGGAGACCTGCGTTCAATCCTTGGGTTGGGAAGATCCCCTGGAGAAGGGAAAGGCTACCCACTCCAGTATTCTGGCCTGGAGAACTCTATGGACTGTCTAGTCCATGGGGTTGCAAAGAGTTGGACATGACTGAGCAACTTTCACTTTCACTTTTCATACATGTTTAGTAAAGGCCAAGACTGCTGAGAAGCCCAGTAACTTTCTCTACCTAAGAAATCACATTTTGGTCTTTAAAACATTTTGAATTTATTTTTGTGTATAGTGTTAGCAAATGTTCTAATTTCATTCTTTTATATGCAGCTGTGCACTTTTCCCAGCATCACTGATTAAAGAGACCATCTTTACTGCATATTCTTGCCTCCTTTGTCAAGTTAAGGTGCCCAGGCAGAGTAGCATTGAAACGTATATATTACCATATGCAAAATTAGATAGCCAGTGGGAATTTGCTGTAGGATGCAGGCAACCCAAAATCAGTACTCCGTGACAACTTAGAGGGGTGGGATGGAGTGGGAGGTGGGAGAAAGTTTCAAGAGGGAGGGGACGTGTGTGTACCTGTGGATGTTGATGTGTGTCAGAAACCAACATAATACTGTAAAGCAATTTCCTCCAATTAAAATTTTAAATTANAAGTTAAGGTGCCCAGGCAGAGTAGCATTGAAACGTATATATTTCCATATGCAAAATTAGATAGCCAGTGGGAATTTGCTGTAGGATGCAGGCAACCCAAAATCAGTACTCGGTGACAACTTAGAGGGGTGGGATGGAGTGGTAGGTGGGAGAAAGTTTCAAGAGGGAGAGGACGTGTGTGTACCTATGGATGTTGATGTGTGTCAGAAACCAACATAATACTGTAAAGCAATTTCCTCCAATTAAAATTTAAAATTNTGCAGGCAACCCAAAATCAGTACTCCGTGACAACTTAGAGGGGTGGGATGGAGTGGGAGGTGGGAGAAAGTTTCAAGAGGGAGGGGACGTGTGTGTACCTGTGGATGTTGATGTGTGTCAGAAACCAACATAATACTGTAAAGCAATTTCCTCCAATTAAAATTTTAAATTAAAAAAAATGAAATCACATTTCTTCATTTTACATTTTTTAACCTATTTTTTCCCCTTCTCATATTTCCATATCACTATAACACTTGTGTGTGACTGCTGTTTCCTCAGTTTACTGCTATTCCCAGTTTAGTTTATCCATGAATTTAATTAATATGCAATTTAGCTTTACATATTATTACTTGGGATGGTAAATAATGAAGCAACTGTGGCAGAACAACTATTAGAAATGCTTAAACGTCTCGGCATCCTAATTCATTAAGAGAACTAAAGTACGAATATTTTCTCTATCATCAGTTTTTAGATGTGTTCTAAATGCAGATGAAAGATAAGTATAAATGTGGCTCGTGAGAGCAATAAATCAAAAAATGAAGTATTTCTCTTAAAATCATATTTTCAACTTTCAAAGGGTTAATTTATTTTAATTAAGGGGGGAAAATACACCCTGACCTAAATCAGTCTTCAAGAAAAGCAACAACAACAAAAAAAAAATCAAAAAGGAAAATCAGAATATATTCATACCATTATGAAATTTTTAAAAAAAATCTGTGGATTGATGACTAATCAGACAGAAACCCAAATTATATACCCTGGACTTTAAAATTATGAATATGGGTCATGTTTTTAGTCAAATATGACTTTTTAATGAAAGATAATTATACATGATGAAAATATTACATGGGAAATCTGTGAAATTGCAAAACTTGAAACTAGGCATTTATTTTATGAATAGCCCCCCCGTTTTCCTTATGTAATATAGTCTTTTCACTTCTACCTGTAACTTATTTCCTCTTTAGTATAAGAATACTTCCTAAGAAAAAATTTTTTAAATTCAAGAAAACCCCAGTATTTATTACTGGGACTTACTGTTCCAAATATAAAACGAAGTCTGGAGAACTGAGGCTTGACTAAGAGTTTAAAATGCTTAGAGACAGCAGCTGTCACTGACGACTTCTGCAGTTATGCTGGGAAGCAAGTATCTCAATATCAGAACCGAGACTCCTCCATTAATTTCCAGTCTTCTAAGTAGGCGAACCCATCCGTGAATGCCTTCCATCTGTTCCAACTGGTCCCTGTGTTTGTTACTTCTTAGATGGGTGCACACCGTCCAACTGTGACACAAACTCACAAATCAACTGTCAGGTAGTTGTGAAGATAAAGACGTAGGAAAGCAAATTCAACTTTGAAAACACTCTGACTCACAAAAATATCAGAATTAATCATTTTGTTACTAAATGCCATAGCTTATCAGTGACCTTGTACAAATGCCTTTAATAGCAAGTTGTATATTATGGTTATTGTAATCTACTGTCTAGGAAAGGTCTCTAGTTATTTTGGATTTTACAAAATACCTAGAAATGGAGAGAATAGATTTATTTTTCTTACACCTAATTAGAAATAGCTTGCAAGATTATATATGGTTTCTTGTTTATCAAGGACAAATAAATAATTTTGTAAAAAAATAAGATGTATAATAACAAAAATCATGAAACCACAGAGATGAAATTGTGCCTCAGCTGAGATTAATTTTAAAAATGTCAAAGACATTTGATCAATAAAGCTGTCTATTCTGTTTTTGAAGATTCGGAAGCAAACTACCCTTTGTTAAAGACTCAGATAAATATCTCTGCTCTTTAACACTTCATTGACTATTCATAGCAAAGTTAATTATTATCAATTATCACTTCCAATTATTATCAGTATTACTCCAATAATCATTTGATTTTTTAAAAAATCTGTATTTACTTTGTAAATATAGATAATTTATGCCTGGCATAAATTTTTTCTGAGTGGTATATTTATCTTTCTAACTTCATTGCATAATCTGTTTATAAGAGCATTGTTGTTCAAGGCTAAACCTATATATCCTTTTCTATTTTATCTTTTAGAATAAAAATAAATGTATATAGTAAAGATTACTTTCCATTTACAGTTATTACAAGATATTGACTATATTTCTCATGTTGTATAATATACCCTTGAGCCTATCTTACACCCAATAGTTTGTATGTCTTAAACCCCATTTATTGCCCCTCTCCTCACTTCCCACTGCTAGCTACCAGTTTGTTTTCTATATCTGTGACTCTGGTATTTTTTTTTTTTAATATTCACTAATTTGTTGTATTTTTTATATTTCACATGCAACAGATCTCATAGAGTATTTGTTTTTCTCTGACTTATTTTATTTAGCATAATGCCCTCCAAGTCTACCCAGTTTGGTGCAAGTGACATAGCATCATTTTTTTATGGCTGAGTATATTCCATTTTATGGTTTTTTTTTGTTGTTGTTGTTTTTCTTTTTAACCCATTCCATCTGTTAATGGACACATAGTGAAAAGTAGTGAAAGTAGTAGTTTCTCAGTAGTCTGACTCTTTGCAACCTCAAGGACTGGAGCCTGCCAGTCTCTGTCCTTGGAATTCTCCAGGCAAGAATACTGGAGTGGGTTGCTATAACTTTCCGCAGTGGATCTTTCTGATCCAGGGTTTAAACCCAGGTCTCCTTCATTTCAGGCATATTCTTTACCATTTGAGCTACCCAGGAATGGACACATAGGCTACTTCCATATCTTGACTACTGTATATAATGCTGCTATGAACATTAGAATTCACATATCTTTTTCAATTAGGTTTTTTTCAAATTTGTTTGAGTGGAATTTACAAGTCTTACAGTAGTTTTATTTTTAGTTTCTTTTTCAGAAACCTTCATACTGTTTTCCATGGTGGCTGCACCAATTTCCATTCCACCAACAGTTTAGGAGGATTCCTTTTTCTACATATCCTTGCCATCATTTGTTATTTGTGTTTTTTTGTTTGTTTGTTTTTTGAGTGAAGTGAATATAGATATTCTGACAGATGTGAGGTGATATCTCACTGTGGCTTTGACTTGCCTTTCTCTGATGATTAGTGATATTGAGCATCTTTTTATGTGCCTATTTCAACCTTCTGCATATCAAGCCTATGTGTTTTTAATCAGACAGTTGTGTGCACTTCAACCTTGGCTGATACTCTGACTTTCGATATGTACTTTGATTATTTATCCTCTGTTGGCTTCTCATATGAAATTGCTAGTGTTAATATTACCTACCTCTAATAGTGACTATAAAGTGTTCATTATAGTGCCTTAAACTTAGCAATTGCTCAGTGAAAAATAGCTATTAATGTGTTGTTGATATCAAGCAAAACTTACTCTAAGACCCTCCAATGATTATTCCAATACATTGTATGATACATTTCAGTACTTTCTGTTTGAAAACTCTCAAAACATATCTAGGAAAAAAATGTAGCATATGACATGGCAGCTGCAGTTGATGCTACAACTTAATTGAATTCAGGATAGTTTGTTGTTACTCTTCAGGATTCACCTGGTGTCTCCTGAGGCAAACTGGTGAATTTAGTACAGTAATGTTGAGGCATACTGCCTTATAGTCTTTAGATCCCAGAGAATCCACTGATATCTTCCCTCTTGCTCCATAATATGATATCACTTTATATTTATTGTCTTGAAAGTCTGTTACAGAAGCTTGCATTTGTTATCACTCTTTCTGATGAGCACATGGCCTGATATGGAAGTTTCAACAACTACCAGGTACATCAATTCCAATCATACTCTCTTGAATGCAGAAGATGATTACAAGATGGCCTAGGAAGGCAGTTTACCCACAGTTTGCTGAACCATGTGAAGAAATGTATTTATTACCTGGTCTCATCCAATCTGAGGGTTGGGCTTCCCTGATAGCGCTCATGTCCGACTCTGTGCAACCCCACAGATGGCAGCCCACCAGGCTCCCCCATCCCTGGGATTCTCTAGGCAAGAATCCTGGAGTGGGTTGCCATTTCCTTCTCCAATGCATGAAAGTGAAAAGTGAAAGTGAAGTCGCTCAGTCGTGTTCGACTCTTAGCGACCCCACGGACTGCAGCCCACCAGGCTCCTCCTAGGGCAGTTGGTAAATAATCTGCCTGCAATGCAGGAGACCCCAGTTTTATTCCTGGGTCAGGAAGATCCTCTGGAGAAGGGATAGGATACCCACTCCAGTATTCTTAGGCTTCCCTTGTGGCTCAGCTTGTAAATAATCTGCCTATAATGTGGGAGACCTGAGTCTGATCCCTGGGTTAGGAAGATCCCCTGGAGAAGACAATGGCTACTCACTCCAGTATTCTGGCCTGGAGAATTCAACAGACTTTATAGTTCATGGGGCCAAAGAGTCGGACACAACTGAGCGACTTTCACTCATCCAGTCAAACAGAGAACCATGATGATGTTTCGAATCTCCAGGTATTTGTGTAACTCAGGCATTGAAAAATCATTCTCTAAAGTCTGGATGCTCTCCTTTTCCCAACGCAGTTATCCAAGTAAATAGCCATGAGATCCTCTCGGAGGAAGTCTGGAGGTACTATTTGTGTGTGTTTCTGGGGTTATGATGCTGGGTCCTTCTTTCTGGAGATCTGGCCTCCTTTTAAGTAAAAGAGTTATACATCTGAAAATGAGCTCAGGTCTGGAATCTGGGGAGATAATTATAACATTTTTAGAATATTACAACCAAAATTCTTAGGTCTGGTTTCTCCTGATATTATAAGTAAGGTAGTACACTATCCCTTTTGGCAGAAAATGAAGAGCAACTAAGGAGTCTCTTGATGAAAGTGAAAGAGGATAGTGAAAAAGCTGGCTTAAAATTCAACATTTAAAAAACTAAGATCATGGCATTCAGTCCCATTACTTCATGGCAAATAGATGGGGAAATGATGGAAACAGTGACAGACTTTATTTTCTTGAGCTCCAAAATCACTGCAGATGGTGACTGCAACCATGAAATTAAAAGACACTTGCTCCTTGGAAGAAAAGCTATGACAAACATAGCATATTAAACTGCAGAGACATTACTTTTCTGACAAAGGTCCAGTCAAAGATATGATTTTTCCAGTAGTCATGTATGGATGTGGGAGTTGGACCATAAAGAAAGCTGACTGCCAAAAAATTGATGCTTTTGAACTGTGGTGTTGGAGAAGAGTCTTGAGAGTCCCTTGGACGGCAAGGAGGTCAAACCAGTCAATCCTAAAGGAAATCAGTTCTGAATATTCACTGGAAGGAATGCTGATGCTGAATATTCAGGAGTACTCCAATATTTTGGCCACCTGATGGAAAGAACTGACTCTTTGGAAAAAACCCTGATTCTGGGAAAGATTGAAGGCAGGAGGAGAAGGGGATAACAGATGACAAGATGGTTGCATGGCATCACTGACTCGGTGGACATGAGTTTGAGCAAGCTCTGGGAGTTGGTTAGGGACTGGGAAGCCTGGTGTGGTGCAGTCCATGGGGTCACAAAGAGTTGGACATGAGTGAGCAAGTGAACTGACTGAGAGCCTTATTGGGCTGCCTGTTCCTTTGCACTTACTGAAGGGCACTGTGTTCTCCTTCTATCCCTACAAATATCTGTGGCTTAGGCAAGTCTAGTCTAGTCTAACCCAGCGAGTCTGACTGAGCTGCTCATTGCAATAATTGCATCCTCCTGGCTTTTGGTGGTTGAGTGTATTTATTAGGCCTTTCCAGGGCACTATCATCTCCATTTCTATTATGGTTCCTAACTCTGTAACAGCCTCTCCTACAATTATCCTTGGCTTACTGGGGAGAGAAGCTGATGAGCATTTTAATAATGCCGGTACCCTCCCACAGCATGCTTCTTATGCCCATGGCAAGTGTTGAATCCCCCATTCTTTCCCATGGCATGGAACCACCCTGTAACATTTCCTGGGCCTCCTGTTGTAACCCCTCCAGGTGTCCTGCATCCCCAAACTTCTGAATATTCTCTCCTTAACAATGGGGCTTTGACATTTTGACTTAGCATGTTATCCTTTTCTCAGTTTTCAGAAGCTATCTTGCTGGCCAGTTACTGCCATTCCTGGGGTTCTTGACAGGGTATTAAAATGTGTATTCAATGATGTCGCATAAATAAATAAATTCTACCATATTCAATCTTATATTCTGTCCCCCTGGATCAAAAAAATTCTCAGAATTAAATCCTACTTGTATTTCCCCAGCTATTTGAGATATATGCTGATTAGGTCATTGAAGATCACATTCCTTTCCTTTATTATGAGGATCAGCAAATCCAGCTGGGTTATGCCACAACTTAACATCAATTATATGCCTAGTGTGCACAGCATAGAAGGATAGGGCCAATTCTGAGGGAAAACATATTGTCTCAGAGGACAGAGGTCCCTTTGTACATTATCTGTAGACAGTCTTACTCCTAAAAAGGAGAGAAGAGCCACCTTTTCAAGATTCAAGGGTTCAGAGTCTAGAGTTTCAAAATTTCTTAGGCATCCTTATATTGGTTTTCACACTAGCATAACTTACCTTCCTTGATAGGGAATTAAGCTTCTCTAGAGTTTGATTATTCGGAGTGACATTTTTCTATCTGGTAAATATATTATTAGCAAAGAAAGGGAAGAAAATCCAATTAATTTTTTTTGCTATAATTTAAATAATGAAGGATTTTCAAAAAATTTATTAGAGTATAGTTGGTTTACAATGTTGTGTTAGTTTCAGGTGTACAACAAAGTGATTCAGTTATATAGGCACATATATTGACCCTTTCTCAGATTCTTTTCCCATATAGGTTCTTACAGAATATTGAGGAGAGTTCCTTGGGCTATACAGTAGATCCTTGTTGGTTATGTATGTTATATCTAGTAGTGTGTTAATCCCGAGCCCCTGATTTATCTGTGCCACCCCACCCCATATTTCCCCTTTGGTAACCATACATTTGTTTTCAACATCTGTAAGTGTGTTCCATCTTGTAAATAAGTTCTTTTGTATCCTTTTGTAAATTATATTCCACACATTAATGACTGTTATTTTTGTTGTTCAGTCACCAAGTTGTGCCTTATTCTTTGTGACCCCATGAACTGCAACACACCAGGATTCCCTGCCCTTCACTATCTCCTTGAGGTTGCTCAAACTCATGTCCTGTGAGTCAGTGATGCCATCCAACCATCTCATTCCATCACCCCCTTCTGCTCTTGCCCTCAACCTTTCTTAGCATCAAGGTCTTTTCTAAAAAGTCAGCTGTTCTCATCAGGTGGCCAAAGTATTGGAGCTTTAGCATTACTCTTTACAATAAATATTCAAGGCTGATTCCTTTAGGAATGACTAGTTTGATCTCCTTGCTGTCCAGGGGACTCTCAGCAGTCTTCTCCAGCACCACAGATAAACAACATCAATTCTCCAGCACTCAGCATTCTTTATGGTCTAACTCTACATACATACATGACTACTTTAAAAAATCATAGCTTTGAGTATACAGACTTTTGTCAGCAAAGTGATGTCTCTACTTTTTAATACAGTGTCTAGCTTTGCCATAGCTTTTCTTCCAAGGAACAGGTGTCTTTTAATTTCATGACTGCAATCACCATCCACAGTGATTTTGGGGTCCAAGAAAAATGAAATCTGACACTGTTTCCAATTTTTCCCCATCTATTTGCCATGAAGTGATAGGGCCAGATATCATGATCTTCATTTTTTGAATGTTGATTTTTAAACCAGCTTCTTCATTCTCTTCTTTCACTTTCAAGATGTTCTTTTGTTCCTCTTCACTTTGTGCCATTACAGTGGTACCATCTGCATATCTGAGGTTGTTGATATTCCTCCTGGCAATCTTGATTTCAGCTTTTGATTCATTTAGTCCAGCATTTTGTATGATGTGCATAATTTTAAAAAGCAGGGTGTCAACATGCAGCCTTGATGTCCTCCTTTCCCAATTTTGGACCAGTCTGTTGTTCCATTTCTGGCACTAACTGTTGCTTTTTGTCCTGCTTACAGGTTTCTCAGCAGACAGGTAATTTGGTCTCATATTCCCATCTCTTTAAGAATATTACACATTTTGCTATGATCCATACAATCAAAGGCTTTAGTGTAGTCAATGAAGCAGAAGTAGATTTTATTTATTTTTTTGAATCCCCTTGTTTTTTCTATGATTCATAATATGTTGGCAATTTGATCTCTGGTTCGTCTGAATTTTCTAAATCTAGCTTGTACATCGGGAAGTTCTCAGTCTATATACAGTTGAAGTCTACCTTGAAGGATTTTGAGCATTATCTTGCTGACATTTGAAATGAATGCAATTGTACAGTAATTTGAACATTCTTTGGCATTGTCTTTCCTTGGGATTGGAAAGAAAACTGACTTTTTCCAGTCTCGTGGCCACTGTCAAGCTATCCAAATTTGCTACCATAATGAGTGCAGCACTTTCAGAGCATCATCTTTTAGGATTTGAAATAGTTCAGCAGGAATTCCATCACCTCCACTACCTATGTTTGTTGTAATGCTTCCTATGGCCCCTTTCAATTCATATTCCAGGATTTCTGGCTTTAGGTGTGTGACCATACCATCGTTGTTATCTGGGTCATTAAGACATTTTTTGTACTATTCTTCTGTGTACTCTCGCCACCTCTTATTAATATCTTCTGATTCTGTTAGGTCCTTGCTGTTTTGTGCTTTATTGTACCCATCTTTGCATGAAATATTCCCTTGGTATCTCCAATTTTCTTAAAGAGATTTCTAGTCTTTCCCATTCTATTGTTTTCCTCTATTTCTTTGCACTGGTCACTTAAGTAGGCTTCCTTATCTCTCCTTGCTATTCTCTGGAAATCTGCATTCAGTTTGGTATATCTTTCCCTTTCTCCTTTGCCTTTTGCTTCTCTTCTTTTCTCAGCTATTTGTAAGTACTCTTGGACAACCCCCTTGCCTTCTTGCATTTCTCTTCTTGGGAATGATTTTGGTCACCAACTCCTGTATAGTGTTGTGAACTCCCATCCATAGCTCTTCAAGCACTCTACTATATCTAGTCCCTTTAATTTATTCATCCTTTCACTATATAATTGTAAGGAATTTGATTTAGGTCATACCTGCAAATGGTGACTACAGCCATGAAATTAAAAGACACTTACACCTTGGAAGAAAAGTTATGAGCAACCTAGATAGCATATTCAAAAGCAGNAGAAAACGAAGATCATGGCATCCAGTCCCATCACTTCATGGGAAATAGATGGGGAAACAGTGGAAACAGTGTCAGACTTTATTTTGGGGGGCTCCAAAATCACTGCAGATGGTGACTGCAGCCATGAAATTAAAAGACGCTTACTCCTTGGAAGAAAAGTTATGACCAACCTAGATAGCATATTCAAAAGCAGAGACATTACTTTGCCGACTAAGGTCTGTCTAGTCAAGGCTATGGTTTTTCCAGTAGTCATGTATGGATGTGAGAGTTGGACTGCGAAGAAGGCTGAGCGCTGAAGAATTGATGCTTTTGAACTGTGGTGCTGGAGAAGACTCTTGAGAGTCCCTTGGACTGCAAGGAGATCCAACCAGTCCATTCTGAAGGAGATCAGCCCTGGGATTTCTTTGGAAGGAATGATGCTAAAGCTGAAACTCCAGTAATTTGGCCACCTCATGCGAAGAGTTGACTCATTGGAAAAGACTTTGATGCTGGGAGGGATTGGGGGCAGGAGGAGAAGGGGACGACCGAGGATGAGATGGCTGGATGGCATCACTGCCTCGATGGATGTGAGTCTGAGTGAACTCCAGGAGTTGGTGATGGACAAGGAAGCCTGGTGTGCTACAATTCATGGGGTCGCAAAGAGTCGGACACTGAACTGAACTGAACTGAATGGCCTAGTGGTTTTCCACACTTTCTTCAACTTGAGCCTGGATTTTGTCATAAGGAACTAATGATCTGAGCTACAGTCAGCCCCAGGTCTTGTTTTTACTGATTATATAGAGCTTCCCCATCTCAGCTGCAAAGAATATAATCAATCTGATTATATGAGTGATATCTGTCTTTCTTTGTCTTACTTCACTTAGTATGGCAATCTCTAGGTCCATTCATGTTACTTCAAATGGCATTATTTCATTCCTTTTTATAGCTGAGTAATATCCCATTATATATATACAACCCATCTTTATCCATTCCTCTGTCAGTGAACATTTAGGTTACTTCCATGTCTTGACTACTGTAAATAGTCCTGTAATAAATATTGAGGTTCATTAATCTTTTTCTAATTGTAGTTTTCTCCAGATACATGCCCAGGAATGGATCTACTGGATAATATGAATTCTATTTTTAGTATTTAAAGGACCCTCCATATTTTTTCCAGAGTAGTTGTATCAGTTTGCATTCATACCAACAGTGTAAGAGGATTTCCTTTTTCACACTCTCCAACATATACTGTTTGTAGACTTTTTGATGATGACCATTCTGATGGGAGTAAGATATTTAATTGTCATTTTGATTTGCATTCCTCTGATAATTAGTGATGTTGAGCATATTTTCATGTGTCTTTTAGCCATTTGTATGTCTATTTTAGAGAAGTGTCTATTTAGATCTCCTGCCCATTGTTGATTGGCTTTTTATTTTTTAATATAGAATTGCTTGAGCTCTTTGTATATTTTAGAGATTAATCTCATGTCAATCACTTCATTTACAAATATTTTCACACATTCTGTAGATTGTGTTTTTGTTTTATTTATGGTTTTGACAAAGTTTCAAGTTATAAGGATGATAAGAAAGAAAGCTAAGTTTGGGATCTACTTTAGAAGTTGGAGACAATTGTGGTAAGTTTTTAGGGAGTTCTATAGCTGCATGTCATTCAATAGGTATTTGTCTAGAGCCTATACTGTGCTGCTGCTGCTGCTGCTGAATCACTTCAGTCATGTCTGACTTTGTGCGACCCTATAGGCAACTGCCCACCAGGTTCCTCTGAACCTGGGATTCTCCAAGCAAGAATACTGGAGTTGGTTTCTTTCCCTGGAATTATCCAAGCAACAATACTGGAGGGGATTGTCATTTCCTTCTCCAATGCATGAAAGTGAAAAGTGAAAGTGAAGTCGCTTAGTGGTGCCTGACTCTTAGTGACCCCATGGACTGCAGCCTACCAGGCTCCTCTGTCCATGGGATTTTCCAAGCAAGAGTACTAGAGTGGGTTGCCATTGCCTTCTCCTGTCTAGATCAAAACATTAGCCATATGTAGTTGGCCATAACTTTCTGGGCACTTTTCCAAGTTGATAGTGTTGTAATAGGTTTTAATCAGCACTACAGAAGGAGAAGTCAGAGAGCATGGCTTCCAACACTGAAGTAAATGAAATGTTCAAGAGAAGACTCAAAAGAGTCTTAAGGGAGACTGTCTCTTCCAGAACTGGCTATGATCCAGTTAAGGGAAGGAAACAATTAGGCAATGCTTTTAGATAGTGTTAATGATGTAGGAATTATATTGATACCAAAGAGAAGTCCAAAATTACACAATAAAATATTTGACAGAGAGAAGTGGAGTTTGACCTAAAATGAGAAATACAGAATGTTAGGAACAAAGAGACAGAGGATATATATATATATATATAAAGAAGGAATACAGAGCTCAAAACTAGAACAGGAATAGGAATAGTTTGACACAAATTGTACTTATATTCCCATTCGTGCTTTGAACTTCGGATTCCTTCTTTATACTCTGTCTCTTCATTCCTGCATGTGTGCTAAGTCACTTCAGTCATGTCTGATTCTTTGTGACTCTATGGACTGTAGCCCTAACATTCCTAACATTCTGTATTTCTCATCTTAGTTCAAATCCCACTTCTGATAACTATGGCCATTAAATGTATGCAATTTCTTACAAGAATAAAAGTGAATGGACATTTCTGAGGATGGTATATGGACACCGTCAGCTCCCAGGCAAATCTCAGTTCTTTTTAGTGATTGATTTTCTGCAGTTAGAACCAAAATACCCAGTAGTGGCTATCACTGAACTCAAAGAAAAACAGAATGCTTTCTGATATGGAAGAATGCAGTATATGCCTTCATTACTTTAAAGTAATATTTTTTCTCTTTTAAGCTCATAAAAGCAAATGTAATCATCCTACAGATTTTACTAAAATTATGAACATTTCAGCTCTTGCATTAAAAAATAATAGTTACTAAAGAATGATCATACTTCTGACTTCTGACATTGCCAGAGTACTTTGTTGAGGTAGCTTTGAAAAGCGATGATCTCAGGGTTTCTTGGTCACTTGGTATCCATCTTCCTCCATGCTGAGAGAAATTAAAATAGATTCAAAAACATTAAAGCTAGTATTTTCCTGTAACATATGTCCTGCAGTGTATGCAAGGCTATGGTCTTCTTGGGTCCATGCTAAACTTTAAAGTCAAAGAAAACAGCAAATAATGTATGCAAGAGCCTCTTCTCTAAATCTTATATGAGTGAAAATCATTTGCAAAGCACAAAGAATAATCTATACCATCAATCCATTTTCCATGCCCTTGATTTGATAGCTTCTGACAATACTGAATTATCTCATGAGTTTTCAGCATACAAGTTCAATGATCATTGCCTATGTTTATCATTAGCCTGTTGATATCTTTTACTTCAAGGAGTCTCAGCCTATAGGTTATTTGCCAATATATCATGGATTTCCATACTTAGTGTTTACACATTTTTTTTACTGGTTGCAATAAATTAGTTGTATTGTTTTATTCACACATGACTGCATTGCAATTCAAAGACCTTGGCAGCATTTTAGCATTACTATTAAATCATCGTAGGACCAGATATTCATTACCTTATTTCTCAAAACTGCCATTAAGCCATAGCAAGAAGATAGGAGCACACACATAAATACATTTATTGAATATAAACTTATTTCATATTAACTAGATGGGGATGTTGCAAATGGTGCTCTAGCATCACAGACTAAGAGTTTTACACAGAAATAAAAGTAAACAGATACGATCGCCAAACTTTTACAATTAAAAGTTTGTAAGTAGATATAGACAGTGGGAATTTAGAAAAAATATTCTATGGTCCTTTAAAAAAAAAAAAACTGAATGACAGGAGACCATAGGTTATTGTTTCTCAGAGATACTTCCACAAAGTTCTCTGGCAATGTTGAAGCTTCAGTTAAAGTTCTGTAAATGTCTTTTGCTGATGATCTATTTTTAATTCTGTGTTTTCATAATTTTCAAATATTTTCTACATACTTGCCTCTTATTGGACAATGAGCTTGTAAACATGTTCGTACACTCTGGATCTTGTTTCCTTCATTGTTAAAAGGGTCTTTCTTGAAGAAGGATTTTTTCATTTTGATGGCATTCAATATATCAGACTTTACTTTTATGGGTCATATTTTTGATATCATATCTAAGAACTCTTTTTCTAATAATAAATCCCTAAGACTTTTCTCTTGAATATTTTAGATGTTTACATTTTACTTTTATGCCCACTGTCCATTTTGAGATACTTCTTGTGCAAATCCTGAGGTTGGGGTTGACATTTGTTGTTTATCTGTGGATGTCCACTTGCTCCAGCTCCATTTGCTGTAGACTCCACTTCATCCATTGAATTGTTTTTACATCTTTGTTGAAAATCAGGTGGACTTTTTGTGTGGTTCTCTTTCTGGGCTCTCTAATCTGTTCCACAAGTTTTGTGTCTATCCCTCTGCCCAAACCACACTTTCTAAATATGGAAAATTCTAAAGTGAATATATTGAATATGTAGATGAATGATGGTCAAATGAATGGATGGATGGAAGAATAAATAAATAGATGTAAATGTTCACTTTAAGATCATCTCTAAACTTCTGAATATAGCTTACAAATTCTTACATTATTCTGCACTTATTTTTCACCTTTCCCCCTCACATCCCTACTCTGGTACTCCAATTCTCAAATAAAACAACATTTCACTTTTCTTCACTATCTTAAATGTTTCTCTCTGCTATCTCTCTCTGTAATGTTCTGTCTGCTGATTAACTTGATTCTATTCATTCGTATGGTCCCCACTTAGAAATCAGTTCCTTCACAAAACTGATGTACCCAACTTTTAGGTTGTATACACTTGTGTACACCTATGACACACTAACCTGCTCTATTCACAGAATTTATCACAATGTAAAAGCAAGTTAAAATACCTGTTTATTATCTGTATTTTATCATGAGGAGAGTGTCCTCTACTGGGCTCTCACAGATGGAATATATGGCCTTGACTGCTTTCTACTCAAACCATTTCTTGGAGTTTGCAAAGAACCTTGAGGAAGGAAGTAATGTCTCTTTCTAAAGCAAAGAGCAGTTCACATGCTATTTAGTAATGAAAGACAGAGTATTCCAGGCTCAGCAATTTTCTCCTGTAATATAGCCCACTGGGTGTGCAGACATCCATCATGTCCACACTGGGCACAAATTGTACGAATGCAGATATGACAGTCATGGTGCTTCCTTTCCTCTTAGTAACAAAGTCATCCGACTCTCACCCATGAGTTTTGGGTCTTCTGCTGCCACCGATGATACAGCAAGAGGCTAACTCGATGCCTTTTGTGTGTGATAAAATCAAAATTCACATTCAACAAAATACTAAACTCTAAATCATATTCAAAAGTAATTTGAAACATTTGATCATTGGGACATAGATACCCAGTCTTCATTTAATTAATGATTAAATAATTAGTGTGTAAAATAATTGGGAAACTATTATTACATGTCCTAAATATACTTGATAAAGTTAGGAAAGGTCCTTAATCTTACAGAGCTTACCTGCTGCCCAGACCCCCTCATAGCTTCATCTCCTCCATCTGCTACATCTCCTTGTTTGGGCCTTTCTCCCAAGTATTTGATAAATTAGCTTTAACCACTGCAGCTTTTATTCCACCACCTCATGTTAGGTTCCCATTATGTTTCCAATTACTATCTTACTATACTTTTTCTGGCTAGACTATCTGCTCATTGTGGTTCTACATACTACTCCATCTGCAGGCTCTCTCCTAGAGTCATTTTCTTAAAATTAAAGCTTGTCTGTGTCTACTAACAGAGGACAATATCCAAAGAAACACTATGATTTGGATCTGACTTTTATGTCTCAAGTGATGGCTACAATTTTGACGAAAAATGACAGGAAGACATCAGCAAGTAATGCAAGAAAAGGAAAGTTCCCTTAATGTAATAATATTGATAATTGATAACAGTAGTAATATCTAAAATATCTTGTTTAGTCTGCATAATTCCTGTTCTAAGCATTTTTAATGATTAAGATATTTATATCTTAAAATCATTCTGCACATTATTATTTGTAGTACTAGAAGTGGTGGTGGTAGTAATTGTATTTCCTAGAGGAAAAATACTGAGAATCAATGCAATTTATACATATGGGTAAGAGGTTACATTGTTCCATAGATACAGTGTATTCTTTGTTGGAGGCTAATTTTCCTTTGCCTTAAATTCACTCCACAGCCCACAGACACACTGAGGGGGATGAGAACTCCATCGGGTATTTATAAGAACCCCCAACCCCATAGTCTTAAAACCTTGGACAGGAGGGACTTTGCACTCCCTGGACTATTCCTGTGAGAGTCTTTAGGGATTCTCACTGCTCTCTAGCCCCTGTGAGGGTGTGTGAGGATGACCCTAATAAGGGTCATCATCAGGTCATGGTCATCATCATGAGGTCATCATCAGAAGCCTGATTCACCATCCATGAGTGCATCGTGCCCCATGGGCATTCACATCTAACATCCTAGTTTGAATGATCATCCACACCAGTCCCAGGTTAGTCAAAAGTAAAGGCTTCAGCCTGGATTGCTGTAGATCATCTCAAAATGTTCACCAAGGATCTGACATCTGCAAACCAGGAGGGCCCTCAACCTGCCTGATAGTCTTACTTCCACAGAACTGAAGTCTTGTCCAGGTGCACCACTCTGAGGCTTCCTCCAACTCTCCTGAGCTTCCTCAGCAAAGTCAGAACCATCATGGTGTGTATTTAAATTCCCTGCTCTTCATTTGGACTTCTGTCTCCTCTTGTCTCTCTAAGAGAGATCTAATTATATTAAGAAGATAGTGCATCCATAATGAGTCAGGCAATTCCTTTTTGTCTTCCCTTGGAATGTTTTCTTTTTAATTAATCATGCCCTTTATCATGATGAATTGTAATTAGTACTTCAAGTGTCTTTCTCAACAACTCAAATAGGATCTCTTCCAGGCAAGAATGATTTCTAATTGGTCTTAGTCCTCTTAGCTCTTAATAGAGCTCCTGGCATATTTTAACTTTTTCCTAAATATTTGACTAGTCATTTCATTAATGGATTATTAAACATTATAGAAAATCTGTTAAGTATAAATTCAACCATCATGAGCCAGAATATAATTCTGTACATTTTGGTGGAAGTTCAGAGGGTTTTTTTTTAAACCATATTTGTGCCTATATGATTTTTATGATGGTATAGAGAATTATCAGCAGTGAGGAATCTGCCTACCAATGTAGGAGATGTAGGTTTGATCCCTGGGTCAGAAAGATCCTCTGGAGAAGGAAATGACAACCTGCTATAGAATTTTTGCCTGGGAAATCCCATGGTCAGAGTATTCTGACAGATAACAGTCCATGAGATTGCAAAGAGTCAGATACAACTTAGCAACAAAACAATAGTAAAAGATAATTAAATAAAAGAAAATTTTAATTAATTATAAAGTATAAATAAACAACGTAATTAAAATATAGTATACATTATTTAAAATTACTTAATCTGTTGAAAGTTGGTTGCAGTTTTAAATTTTTTATATAAAACAATTAGTTAACCTTAAAAAATATAAGAAGAGAGCATTCTTGACTGTGACTTAAATCAATTTGTCTCTAAATCCACTCATCCTTACAGCATAAAGTTTCATAAGTATAAATATCCTTCAAAAATTAAGAACTTGTGCAACAACTTCTGTTATAAACCTCTAATCATATTGGATAACAAAGTCTATCAGGAACATTTTCCTATTTTAATCAACCTCTTCCCCTGAATTATTTCTCACACCAGTCTCAATATATCTGACTAGAGTCATCCTATCTATTTTGGAAAAAGAGGAATTTGAAAGATTAACTGGAGTGGCTGGAATTTGACACAGGATTGGATAAAAATTAGTTTACTTTTAAAAAGATGCCACTGGGAACTCAGGTACACTTGTGGCTGATTCATGTCAATGTATGGCAAAATGAGTGCAGTATTGTAAAGCAAAACAAACTAAAAAATAAAAATTTAAACTTAAAAAAAATAAAAAATTAAAAAAATTTTTAAAAAATGAAAAAAAAAAGATGCCACTGGGGCATCTGTTTCTGAATAAGGTATCTAAACACTGCTCTCTGAATTATGTTAGGTGTTTCAGCCTGCCTGTTCTGACATGATAACTTCATAGCATTAGAAAGTACCCTTCTGATCAGGTTTAGTAGTTCAAAATCCATGGAGTACCTAACCTGATAGGAGAAGGGGTATGGTTCAATTGTTAAGAACTTGGGCTGAGGCATTACATAAATTGAGTTCAAATACTGAGCTCTGAAGAACCTTTTGAAAGATACATATTTCTGTAAATGTTTTCCTATCTGTAAAAACAATATCCTTCTTAGTATTTTGAGTATTAACAATAGTGATTAATATTAATCGAGGACTAATTGAATCTCAATTTCATTTTACTCATGTGAAGTTGGCACATTAGAGTTTTGCCAACAGAACACACTGGTCATTGCAAACACTCTCTTCCAATAACACAAGAGAAGACTCTACACATGGATGTCAACAGGTGGTCATACCAAAATCAGATTGATTATATTTTTGCAGCCAAAGATGGAGAAGCTCTATATAGTCCGAAAAGAAAAAAAGACAAGGAACTGACTGTGGCTCAGATCATGAACTCCTTATTGCCAAATTCAGATTTAAATAGAAGAAAGTAGGGAAAACCACTAGACCATTTATGTATGGCCTAAATTAAACCCTTACAATTAAACAGTGGAGGTGACAAATAGATTCAAGGGATTATATCTGATAGAGTGCTGGAAGAACTATGGATGAAGGTTCATGACATTGTAAAAGAGGTAGTGATCAAGACCACCCCAAGAAAAAGAAATACAAAAAGGCAAAATGGTTGTCTGAGGAGGCCTTACAAATAGCTATGAAAAGAAGAGAAGTGAAAGGCAAGGGAGAAAAGGAAAAATATACCCATTTGAATGCAGAGTTCCAAAGAATAGCAAGGATAGATAAGAAAGCCTTCCCCAGTGATCAGTGCAAAGAAATAGCGGAAAACAATAGAATGGGAATGACTAGAGATCTCTTCAAGAAAGCACTGGGATGACCCAGAGGCATGGGATGGAGAGGGAGGTAGGAGGGAGGTTCAGGATGGGGAACACATGTAAACCCATGCCTGATTCATGTCAATGTATGGCAAAAACCACTACAATATTGTAAGGTAATTAGCCTCCAATTAAAATAAATAAAAGATAGAGATACCAAGGGAAATTTTCATGCAAAGATGGGCACAATAATGGACAGAAATTGTATGGACCTAATAGAAGCAGAAAAAATTAAGAAGATGTGGCAAGAATACACAGAAGAACTATACGAAAAAGATCTTCATGACCCAGATAATCACAATGGTGTGATCACTCACTTAGAGCCAGACATCCTGGAATGTGAAGTCAAATGGGCCTTAGAAAGCATCACTAGGAACAAAGCTAGTGGAGGTGATGGAATTCCAGTTGAGGTACTTCAAATCCTGAAAGATGATGCTGTTAAAGTGCTGCACTCAATATGTCAGCAAATTTGGAAAACTCAGCAGTGGCTACAGGACTGGAAAAGGTCAGTTTTCATTCTAATCCCAAAGAAAGGCAATGACAAAGGAAGCTGAAACTACCTCACAATTGCACTCATCTCACAAGCTAGCAAAGTGATGCTCAAAATTCTTCAAACCAGGCTTCAACAGTATATGAACCATGAACTTTCAGATGTTCAAACTAGTTTTAGAAAAGGCAGAGGAACCAGAGATCAAATTGCCAACATCTGTCGGTTTATCAAATAAGTAAGAGAGTTCCAGAAAAACATCTACTTCTTCTTTATTGACTTTGTCAACAATTTTGGCTGTGTAGATCACAGAAAACTGTGGAAAATTCTTCTAGAGATGGGAATACCAGACCACCTGGCATGCCTCCTGAGAAATCTGTATGCAGGTCAAGAAGCAACAGTTAGAACTGGACATGGAACAACAGCCTGTTTCCAAATCAGGAAAGGAGTATGTCAAGGCTGTATATTGTCACCCTATTTATTTAACTTATATGTAGAGTATATTAGGAGAAATACTGGTCTGGATGGAGCACAAGCTGGAATCCAGATTGCCAGGAGAAATATCAATAACCTCAGATATACAGATGACACCACCCTTACGGCAGAAAGTGAAGAAGCACTAAAGAGCCTCTTGATGAAAGTGAAAAAGGAGAGTGAAGAAGTTAGCTTAAAGCTCAACATTCAGAAAACTAAGATCATGGCATCTATTCCCATCACTTCATGGCAATAGATGGGGAAACAGTGGCAGACTTTATTTTTGGGGGGCTCCAAAATCAATGCAGGTGGTGACTACAGCCATGAAATTAAAAGACACTTGATCCTTAGAAAAAAAGTTATGACCAACCTAGACAGCATATTAAACAGCATTATTTAATTGCCAAAAGAGACATTATATTGCCAAAAAAGTCCATCTAGTCAAAGCTATGTTTTTCCAGTAATCATGTACAGATTTCAAAGTTGGATCATAAAGAAAGCTGAGTGTTGAAGAATTAATGCTTTTGAACTCTGGTGTTGGAGAAGACTCTTGAGAGTCCCTTGTACAACAAGAAGATCCAACCAGTCCTTCCTAAAGGAAATCAATCCTGAATATTCATTTGAAGGACTGATGCTGAAGCTGAAACTCCAATCCTTTGACCACAAGATGCAAAGAACTGACTCATTTGAAAAGACCCTGATGCTGTGAAAGATTGAAGGCGGGAAGAGAAGGAGACGTCAGAGGATGAGATGGTGGGATGTCATCACCACCTCAATGGACATGAGTTTCAGTAAACTCCGGGAGTTGGCGATGGACAGGGAGGCCTGGCATGCTGCAGTCCATCGGACATGACTGAGCAACTGAACTGAACTGTTGGCATTATTATTCTCCTTTAGAGATGAGTAAGCTGAAGAATTTATACATTTAAAACCATGTGTTTAAGGCTATGTAACTGATAACAAAATGAGTAGGATGAGAATCTCATTCATATGAGCATTTACACATAACCCATTTTAAAAGTTGAAGACATTTGTCTAGTAAGCATTCAAAGTAATATATTTTTTAACTTAGAATTTGGCTTCCCTTATAGCTCAGATGGTAATGAATCTGCCTGAGATGCAAAAGACCCAGGTTCAATCCCTGGGTCAGGAATATCTCCTGGAGAAGGGAATGGGAACCCACTTCAGTATTCTTGTCTGGAGAACCCCATGGACAAAGGAGCCAGGCAGACTACAGTTCATGGGGTTAGACAGAGTTGGACACAATTGAACATGCATGCATAATGCATGTCTATTGCTCTTGTGTTAATCCAGTAACTGGTCTGTTTAAATTGACTAAACTCAGTAAGACAAAATAGCAAGTGATCTTTCTTTCCTATTACTGTTTTCTGTTGAAGACTCTCTGTCTCCCCTGTAATAGGATATTCGGATAGAAGCACTTGGCCACTTTATAGACACTCCCTGCTCTGGTGTCTGTGTCTCAAGAAGGCTGCCTATGACCAGATCCAGCACATGACAAGGTGCTCTGGCCAGAACTCTTTTAAGCCTTGTCTGGCATACAGGCTGCATGAGACACTCTGGACTCGAATTCCTCTTCTCAGCACACTGAGAGTCTTCAAATCTTGCAGACATATTGTCAACACCACATGAGATGCTCTGAGCTCAAAAGATGTTTGCATTCAGTTGTGTCTCCATCAGTCTTAAAAGTCTACCATGAAGAAATAAAACTCTCACTGTTGGCAGATGACATGATCCTCTACATACAAAACCCGAAAGACTCCACCAGAAAATTACTAGAGCTAATCAATGAATATAGTAAAGTTGCAGGATATAAAATCAACACACAGAAATCCCTTGCATTCCTATACACTAATAATGAGAAAATAGAAAGAGAAATTAAGGAAACAATTCCATTCAACATTGCAATGCAAAGAATCAAATACTTAGGAATATATCTACCTAAAGAAACAAAAGGCCTATATGTAGAAAACTATAAAACACTGGTGAAAGAAATCAAAGAGGACACTAATAGATGGAGACATATGCTTTGTTCATGAATCAGAAGAATCAATATAGTGAAAATGAATATACTACCCAAAGCAATCTATAGATTCAATGTAATCCCTATCAAGCTACCAACAGTATTTTTTACAGAGTAGAACAAATAATTTCAAACNTGAAAGAAATCAAAGAGGACACTAATAGATGGAGAAATATACCGTGTTCATGAATCAGAAGAATCAATATAGTGAAAATGAATATACTACCCAAAGCAATCTATAGATTCAATGTAATCCCTATCAAGCTACCAACAGTATTTTTTACAGAGTAGAACAAATAATTTCAAACTTTGTATGGAAATACAAAAGCCTCAAATAGTCAAAGAAATCTTGATAAAGAAGAATGGAACTGGAGGGATCAACCAGTCTGACTTCAGGCTCTATTACAAAGCCACAGTTATCAAGACAGTATGATACTGGCACAAAGACAGAAATATAGATCAATGGAACAAAATAGAAAGCCCAGAGATAAATCCACACACCTATGGACACCTNAAGAATGGAACTGGAGGAATCAACCTGCCTGACTTCAGGCTCTACTACAAAGCCACAGTCATCAAGACAGTATGGTACTGGCACAAAGACAGAAATATAGATCAATGGAACAAAATAGAAAGCCCAGAGATAAATCCACACACCTATGGACACCTTATCTTCGACAAAGGAGGCAAGAATATACAATGGAGAAAAGATAATCTCTTTAACAAGTGGTACTGGGAAAACTGGTTAACCACTTGTAAAAGAATGAAACTAAAACACTTTCTAACATCATACACAAAAATAAACTCAAAATGGGTTAACAATCTAAATGTAAGACCAGAGGAGAACATAGGCTAAACACTCTCCAGCATAAATCAAGGCAGGCTCCTCTATGATCCACCTCCCAGAATAGTGGAAAAAAAAGCAAAAATAAACAAATGGGATCTAATTAAAATTAAAAACTTCTGCACAACAAAGGAAACTATAAGCAAGGTGAAAAGACAGACTTCTGACTGGGAGAAAATAATAGCAAATGAAACAACAGACAAGAAATTAATCTCAGAAATATACAAACAACTCCTGCAGCTCAATTCCAGAAAAATAAATGACCCAATCAAAAAATGGGCCAAAGAACTAAACGGAAATTTCTCCAAAGAGGACATACAGATGGCTAACAAATACAAGAAAAGATGCTCAACATCACTCATTATCAGAGAAATGTAAATCAAAACCACAATGAGGTACCATTTCACACCAGTCAAAATGGCTGCGATCCAAAAGTCAACAAGCAATAAATGCTGGAGAGGGTGTGGAGAAAAGGGAATCCTCTTATACTGTTGGTGGGAATGCAAACTAGTACAGCCACTATGGCTGGGCATACACACTGAGGAAACCAGAATTGAAAGAGACACGTGTACCCCAATGTTCATCACAGCACTGTTTATAATAGCCAGGACATGGAAGCAACCTAGATGTCCATCAGCAGACGAATGGATAAGAAAGCAGTGGTACATATACCAAATGGAGTATTACTCAGCCATTAAAGGAATACATTTGAATCAGTTCTAATGAGGTGGATGAAACTGGAGACTACTATATAGAGTGAAGTAAGCCAGAAAGTAAAACACCAATACAGTATACTAATGCATATATATGGAATTTCGAAAGATGGTAATGATAACTTTGTATGCAAGACAGCAAAAGAGATACAGATGTACAGAACAGTCTTTTGGACTCTGTGGGAGAGGGCGAGGGTGGGATAATTTGGGAGAATGGCATTGAAACATGTATATTATCATATGTGAAATGAATTGCTGGTCCAGTTTCAATGCATGATACAGGGTGCTCGGGTATGGTGGGATGACCCAGAGGGATGGGATGGGGAGGGAGGTGGGAGAGGGGTTCCAGATGGGGAACACATATACACCCATGGCGGAGTCATATCAATGTATGGCAAAAACGATTACAATATTGTAAAGTAATTAGCCTCCAATTAAAATAAATGAATTTATATTTTTTTAAAAAGTCCACCACGCAGAGAAGCATCTTTACTGAAACCACAGATACCAAATGAAAGCAAGAACTGGTATAGGAAGGTAGAGATAGATGTAGAGATGAGAGAGACATAGAGATATGGACCTCTGTCAAAAAGAAGTAAATCAAACTGAAATTCTACAGGAAGCCATGAAGATTTCTCTAGGATCACTGCAGATGGTGACTGCAGCCATGAAATTAAAAGACACTTACTCCTTGGAAGGAAAGTTATGACCAACCTAGACAGCGTATTCAAAGGCAGAGACATTACTTTGCCGACTAAGCTCCGTCTAGTCAAGGCTATGGTTTATCCTGTGGTCATGTATGGATGTGAGAGTTGGACTGTGAAGAAAGCTGAGTGCTGAAGAATTGATGCTTTTGAACTGCGGTGTTGGAGAAGACTCTTGAGAGTCCCTTGGACTGCAAGGAGATCCAACCAGTCCATTCTGAAGGAGGTCAGCCCTGGGTGTTCCTTGGAAGGAATGGTGCTAAAGCTGAAACTCCTACTTTGGCCACCGCATGCGAAGAGTTGTCTCATTGGAAAAGACTCTGATGCTGGGAGAGATTGGGAGCAGAAGGAGAAGGGGACGACAGAGGATGAGATGGCTGGATGGCATCACTAACTCGATGGCCATGAGTCTGAGTGAACTCTGGGAAATGGTGATGGACAGGGAGGCCTGGCGTGCTGTGATTCATGGGGTTGCAAAGAGTCGGAGACAACTGAGCAAGTGAACTGAACTGAACTGAACTGATGAAACTTGTAGCTGATAGATTCCATACTCGGTCTCCAAGTCATTGGGTTTTAAAATATTCCAGTGGAAGATGGAAATAAAAAGGTGGTCTATCTGTTATCCTGTTTCCATCAGTTACTCACTTGTTAGCAGTTACTGCTCAAATTGGGTCAACTTGAGCTTGAAAGCAAGTCTCAAACACACATAGTTCTTTCTTCCAATGGACATTCTAGTCTTTGCCCTAGTGATTTTTTATTTCAAATCTTTGAAACAGATGTCACAGGGGTCCTTGTTCCTAAGGCTCAACAATCTGGTGTCTGACCAGGTTGAAATGTTGGCACAACAGCTTTAATGAGTTCTTTGCTTACATTTTCTGAGATGATTTTTGAAAAATTTGTGTTTGGGTTGATGGGATATATATCATCAAATCTACATATACATTTGAAAATGATGACATCCCTGTTGCTTGAAAATAGAAACAACTGATTCAGTTTTATTGGGTCATTATCATTTTTCACATGATATAAGATATTATATCAAAGTATTTAATATGAAAATAATAAAGAAAAGAACAAAGCACAGTTCTCTAGGATTATAGTTTGTTGTTGTTGTTGTTAGGGTGGAAGAAGTGGATCAGAATTTTGAAGTGGGAAAAAAAGCTGAGTTCCATTGCCCAATGAAACTTATACCAGCTTGTTTACCTACATAGTCATCTCACAGTATTTACAGACTCACTTGTTATACTGCAAGAAGCACTTTTGGGGTCCACAGGAAATATATGATACTTCCTGTACTTTGCCATGGGGTTTCCCAGGTGGGACAGTGGTAAAGAATCTGCCTGATAATGCAGAAGACACAAAGGATGCAGGTTCAATCCACAGGTCTGGAAGATCCTTTGGAGAAGGAAATGGATACCCAGTCCAGTATTCTTCCTTGGGAAATCTTATGGATATAGAAGCCTAGTAGGGTACAGTTCATGAGATTGCAAAGAGTCAGACATGACTGAGCCCATACATACTATTCTTTGCCAGAGTAGAAGTTACACTGAATCATCAAGAAAGCCTCCTTCAGATATTTATCTCTATCCTTACGTAATTTTTCCATGAATGAAAAGATACAAGGCAAAATAATCTTTATTTTGCAACTTGATTTTTAATTGTAGATTCTGAGAAAAGCATATTATTATTTATTTACTTAAAATATTTGTCAAATTTTGTCAAGTTTTTCTGCATCTACTGAGATTATCATATGACTTATTCCTTGATTTGTTGGTATAATGTATCACATTGGTTGATTTGAAGGTTTTGAAAAATCCTTGCCTCACTAAGATAAATCCCACTTGACCATGGTAAATGACGCTATAATGTATTATTTGAGTCTGTTTGCTATAATTTTGTTGAGGATGTTTGCATCTATGCTCATCAATGATATTTTCCTGTACTTTGCATTTTTGTGCTACCTTTGCCTGGTATTGATATAAGTGTGATGGTGGCTTCATAGAATAGGCTAGGGAGTGTTTCTTACTCAGCAATTTTTGGAATAGTTTCAGAAATATAAGATTAATTTTCAAAATATATAATGACTCATTCAACTAAATATAAAAACAGACAGCCCAAACAAAAATGGGCAGATATAAATAGAGATTTCTCCAAAGAAGACATACAGATGGCCAACTGGCATATGAAAAGATGCTCAACATTGCTAATTACCAGAAAAATGAAAATCAAAACTGCAATGAGGTAGAGTTATATTTAATGTTATTTAGCCTATTATTAACAAAAAACTGTGTTCTAGTTTATTTTCTCTATATCTTATTCAAACAATTGCTTAAATATTTAATGGATTACTGCTATGTACTCTGTAGCAAAAAAAAAATCTGTCAGTTTACATAATGCAATTTGTAATTTGCATTTGCATCCCTGCAAATTCAATGGTTATTAAAACTGTGCCAAAATGTCTTGTACTTACACATAAAATAGCATTTTATTATACTGGCCTGGAAGGTTCCCTGAGTAGTTGTTGTTTAAATATTATGTGGGAACTATAACAAATCTTTAATTTGGAGAGAGTTTCCATAGCTTGCAAATTTTCTAGCTTCCCTGTACACAGATGACTAAACCAAGTGATGTCCCCAAAAGATATCTATACAAATTTCTGAAGTGTGTGTCATAAGGCAGTTTTCTGCTGAGGTCCATTGTGCTGTAGAATATCCTTCTCTTCTAGTCATGATGGTTGCTTATGTTCTGTGAACACATTTTACTAGAAAATGGTCCTAATCAGAGCCTCAGGTAGGTCAGTTCATTTCCAGGTTTCACGATCAAAAAAAGGAAGCTGCTTCTGGTGATATTAGATACCCCAGATAATCAGTGGTTTCTGGAGATCCCACTGAGTATAGGTTTTCACTTGTAATCTTTTCTTCTGCGTGTGTTCAATTTACTCTAAATTTGAAATTTGGGGTTATTTCAACATTTTAGGTGAAGTCAAATATAGGTTACTTTCAGGAGAAACTTTATTTTTGTAAATAATGCATAAGCTCTATTTACTCTCCCTGCATGCTCCCTCTATACACACACCAAGATCCTTCACCCCAGAAGTAACCGTAAAGTAGCTCTAATTTTCTATGACTGTGTAGATTAACTTGGCTCTTGTCAGAAACCAGTAGTATTGTAGGGTGTTAGGGTAGATTGGATTTACTATTATGTATGTATGTATATATAACTAAAAATTTGACATAAGAAGAATTTAGGACTCTATCAAAATTTCTCCAACTACTTGGTAGAACATTAACAGTTCTGTGCAATGTCTTCATCTTTTCAAAGGAAAATCGGAACACTATGATGTGGTTTTGCTCTAAAATTTAGAATACACTTACAATTACACATACAGTGAATTTTTATACCACTGGAGATTCATATTCATAATTTAAGGGTTCTTAATAGTAACTTAGCATGTTTGAAATAAAACTTATTTTCATAAACTAGAAGATTATAAAATGCAATTTAGGTCATACACCATTAATATTTTACTTAACCTATAGAGGAAGATGTTTAGAGGTCAAATATAATTTCTAAAGAGAATTGACTCATCCCCAACATATAACTTGTTAATAATGGAAATTAAAGGTTGTGATTTCCTGAAAGGAAGATTTATTTTTGTATTGCACAATTGAAAAGTAGAATTGATTTCATGTATCTTGTTTCCTCTTTGTGATTCTACTGTGAAAATAATATAATATATTGGTTCACAGGTATATATCCATGTAAGTACTTTCATTAAACAAAATAAAGTTATCTTCTAAATAAATGAGGTAATTGTATAAGCACTGTATATTCTGTTGGTAAACTACTTTACTGATTGTTAGTATGCTTGTTAAAGCTTTATTAAGAATGAGTAGATATATGGAACCAAATGTATTTATGCTCAGAATAACTTTGTTTTTTATATCATTTTATATCTTAGCAAGTATTTGACTTACAGTAATGAATGTAGTATGTTAAATTTACATTTAATACGTTTAAGGTGAAATAGTCAAATTAGTGGTTAAACACAATAATGTACCTTAATAATTTCCTCAATTCAACTGTCTTTAATTGATTTCCATGTTAAACATCCAATGTGAATATAATAATACAAAATAGTAAAGCTATTTATATAATTGCTGATTTAAACTAAAATCCACTTAATACATAAATAAAAAAATTATTCCAATAATCCTGTAAATATAAAAATGCCTGAAGTTACTTATTTTCCTAAAAACAATGCATCACACCTAAAAGGAATTCATGTTGTGGACGATAGATACGTGAAGAATTGCAAAAAGGCAAAATGTTTTTCTTTTCTAATTTCTGCTTCCATTCATTTTATTTAGAATGACCAAAATAACTCATCACTTGAGAGGGTGGTGTCTTTCACCTCAGTTCATTCACTCAGTCATGTCTGACTCTTTGTGATCCCATGGACTGCAGCACGCCAGGCTTCCCTGTCCATCACCACTCCCAGAGCTTGCTCAAACTCACGTCCATCGAGTTGGTGATATCATCCAAACATCTCAACCTCTTTCATCCCCTTCTCTTCTTACCTTCAATCTTCCCAGCATTGGGGTCTTTTTCCAAAGTGTCAGTTCTTTGCATCATGTGGCCAAAATACTGAAGTTTCAGCTTTAGCATCAGTCCTTCCAGTGAATATTCAGGACTGATTTCCTTTAGAACTAACTGGTTTGATCTCCTTGCAATCCAAGGGATTCTCGAGAATTTTCTCCAACACCACAGTTCAAAAGCATCATTCTTTGGTGCTCAGTTGAGGTCCAACTCTCACACCCATTCATGACTACTGGAAAAACCATAGCTTTGAGTAGACGGACCTTTGTTGGCAAAGTAATGTCTCTGTTTTTTAACATGCTGTCTAGGTTTGTCATAGCTTTTCTTCCAAAGAGCAAGCATCTTTTAATTTCATGGCTGCAGCAACCATCTACATTGATTTTGGAGCCCCCCAAAATAAAGTCTGTCATAGTTTCCATTGTTTCCCCATCTATTTGCTGTGAAGTGATGGGACTGGATGTCATGATCTTAAGTTTTCTGAAATGTTGAGTTTTAAGCCAACTTGTTCACTATACTCTTTCACTTCTATCAAGAGACTCTTTAGTTCTTCTTTGGTTTCTCCCATAAGGGTGGTGTCACATGGTGCCACCATAATGGTGGTCTCTCTCCTAGAGGGGTTTATTAATATTTTTTATAACACAATGGCTGAAAGTTCAAGAGAATTTATATCGCAACTCCTGCTGTGGAACCTGAACATGTTATTTAAACTCTGTGGGGTTTCCACACTTTATCCACACTGTCATTGATGTGGATTTTATCAGTGAATATAAAAAATATATCCCCTGACACAATAACAGGCTTCTTGTGCTGAAGACATGAGAGGAATTACCAAATTTTGTTGAAATTACCAACAGAAAAAAAAATTGTAAAAAGGTGAAACACTGGCACTAAGAAGTTTGAAAGAAATTTTGCTTATGGTATAAGGGATAAAGGAGAAAGATATCATTTTCAGCCTTGGCTGGGAAGGTGTACTTAGGGCAGCTCAGAGATTTTGCCCATCTGTGCATGTCCAAGAATAACCGTGGATACACTCCAAGTGTTGATTTGGTTTTACAAATAAATTTTAACAAATTGATGAATTTTCAAATATGTAATCTGCAAACAATTAAGATCCTTTTTTTTTTTTGGTAGGAGCATGAGGCTCAATATTAATATATACATATGTCTAAGTACTTTGGCCACCTCATGCGAAGAGTTGGCTCACTGGAAAAGACTCTGATGCTGGGAAGGATTGGGGGCAGGAGGAGAAGGGGACGACAGAGGATGAGATGGCTGGATGGCATCACTGACACAATGGACATGAGTCTAAGTGAACTCCGAGTTGGTGATGGACAGGGATGCCTGGCGTGCTGCAATTCATGGGGTAGCAAAGAGTCGGACACGACTGAGTGACTGAACTGAACTGAACTGATGTCTAAGTAATCCTAATCTAAAAAATAGGAAAATATAAAAATAACTAGAAAGATTGCTCCTAGTATTATTTCATCTGCTATCTACACATTAATTTTCTAGTTGCTGATAATAAATCTCAATTCTTTTTTTTTAAGTTTAGATTTTTATTTTTTTAGTTTGTTTTGCTTTACAATACTGTATTCATTTTGCCATACATTGACNTATACAGTGTTGGTGTTTTTCTTTCTGGCTCACTTCACTCTGTATAATTGGCTCCCGTTCCGTCCACCTCATTAGAACTGATTCAAATGTATTCTTTTTGATGGCTGAGTAATACTCCATTGTGTATATGTACCATAGCTTTCTTATCTATTCATCTGCTGATGGACATCTAAATTGCTTTAGTTCTGTATAGGCTCCACTGTTCTGGAGGCAAAGTTCATTTAAAACATTATTGCCTTTATGTCTTTTAACCAAAGATGCAATCAAGAACATTGGAATCTTCACTAGATGCTGCTACTGCTGCTAAGTTACTTCGGTCTTGTCCAACTCTGTGCGATGCTGTGGACTATAGGCCGCCAGGCTCCTCTCTCTATGGGATTCTCTAGGTATGAGTTCTAGAGTGGGTTGCCATTCCCTCCTCTAGGGGATCTTCTCACCCAGGGATCAGACTTGGGTATACTGCATTTACAAGCAGATTATTCACTGCTGAGCCACCAGGGAAGCCCCAGTCTTCACTAGAGGGCCCCTTAAACCATTATAAATTGATCAAACTTCCTCTGAGCCTTTGGAAAAAGTTAATGTTGACATTGCCTCCTTCTAAGGATATTTTGCACTCCTTGCCAGTTGAGCAAAACCAGACCTGTGAGAACACAGAATCTTTTTTACCTTCAAGTAAGGGATGTTACTTCAACAAAAAATTTGTTTTCTTGATTTCTTACTGAATAATGAATTTGCCTGGTTTTTTTTTTTTTCTGTTTAACTTGATGGAAGAAAAACAGGCATTCTAAAATAAGACAGCACTGAATTATTTGTAGTTGGAGGAAAATAGTGGAAGCTTCAACAAAATAACAAATTTGATTTTGTACTTTAGGGCTTCCCAGGTGGTAAAGAATCTGCCTGCAATGCAGGAGATCTGGGTTGATCCCTGGATCAGGAAGATCACCCGTAGAAGGGCATGGCAACCCACTCCAGTATTCTTGCCTGGAGAATTCCATGGACAGAGAGGCCTAATGGGCTACAGTCCATGGGTTCACAAAGAGTCAGACACAACTGAGCAACTAACATTTTCACTTTCAGTGAGATTTTTAAGTGTGGGATAATCCATAGGGAAAAACAAATGATGTTGAAATTTTGAAAGACTCTGTTAAGAGAAAGATGCAGGTGACATGGATTCAATCTCTAGATTGGGAAGATCTCCTGCAAGAGGAAATGGTAACCTACTCCAGTGTTCTGGCTTTCTTGGAAATGCCATAGACAGAGGAGCCTATGGACTCAGAAAGAGTTGGACATGATTCAGTGACTGAGCAGAGAGCACATTAACAGAAAGCAAAGATGCAACCCAGGTAAAAATTTTTGCAAGATGCCCATTTGGTAAAGAGGTAGTATTCAAAATATTCACCAGCCCCCCAAGTGGCTGAGGCACAAAGATGATGAGTGTGGTGGAGTTGGGAATTTTGATAGCTGAAGATGAAGGTGGTGGCTGTTGGGATTTCAAGAGGCTTGCTGGGGCCAATCTTTCCTTTGGCACTATCTGCCAGCCACAGGCCTGTGGAGCTCCAGGGGCTGATACTAGTCTGGGTAGGTAGCTGGGTCCAGGCTGTACTGCCTGAATGGTCATCTGGTTTCTGGATCTTTCCCTCACTGTACTTCTTCCAGTTGGCTATTTCCTCTGCAACAAAGATGCTCAGAAAACTATCTCAAGGTGCTCTCAGTTTCTGGACCTGATTCTTATACTTCATCGTTCCTCTTGTCAAGGATGGAGCAGTCTTGCTGCTGCATCCAGAGGGGGTCTGGAGCCCAGAGATCATGAATTTCTGCACTTTGCTGCCAGAATCTTCTCCTTCATGATAGGGACACAGGTTGCTCATCCAGAACAGAGGCTGGAGGCAGGGACTTGGAAGATTTTCATTTTTCAATATTAAAAAGGCTCTGTGTACATGGTGGGCTATTCCTTTTAGTGTATGCACTTTGTATTATAATATTTCTCTCAAGGCTGCTTTACCCTTGTCTCTTTGATATATTTTCATTACCTTTTATTTCAAACCATTTTATGTGTAATTAATTAGTTGGTCAGTCATGTCCGAATCTTTGAAACCCCATGGACTGTAGCCTCCCAGGCGCCTCTGTCCATAGGATTCTTCAGGCAAGAATACTGGAGTGGGTAGCCATTCCCTCCTTCAGGAAATCTTCCTGACCCAGGGATCAAACCCTAGTCTCCTGAATTCTTTACCATCTAAGCCACCAGGGAAGCCCCTAACATACTTCCCTAAATATTTTCTCTTTGATACATGAATGGATTAAGCCTGTTGTTAAGTTTTTGATATTTTCTTATTATCTTTTTGTTATTAATTAATAACTAATTTGACTGTAGATAGAGAACACATTTTGTATGATTTCAATTTTTGTACATGTTTTGACGTTATGTCCCAGAATACAGTGTATATCTTGTCTTGAGTTTGTCAACACTTGAATACATCTACTGCTCCTTTTCATGGAGGGTTGTATAAATTTTGACTCAATCCTGGAGATAAATGTTGTCCTTGAGTTCTTCTGTACTTACTGAACCTCTCTTGAGTTGTTGTACAAATTTTTTGAAAGGAGTATCAAAATCTNTCTTGTCTTGAGTTTGTCAACACTTGAATACATCTACTGCTCCTTTTCATGGAGGGTTGTATAAATTTTGACTCAATCCTGGAGATAAATGTTGTCCTTGAGTTCTTCTGTACTTACTGAACCTCTCTTGAGTTGTTGTACAAATTTTTTGAAAGGAGTATCAAAATCTTTCAGTTCAGTTCAGTCACTCAGTCGTGTCCTACTCTTTGCAACCCCATGAATCGCAGCATGCCAGGCCTCCCTGTCAGTTACCAACTCCCAGAGTCTACCCAAACCCATGTCCATTGTGTCAGTGATGCCATCCAACCATCTTATTCTCTGTTATCCCCTTCTCCTCCTGCCCTCAATCTTTCCCAGCACCAGAGTATTTTCAAATGAGTCAACTCTCTGTATCAGGTGGCCAAAGTATTGGAGCTTCAGCTTCAACATCAGTCCCTCCAATGAACTCTAATCTCCTTTAGGATGCACTGGTTGGATCTCCTTGCAGTCCAAGGGACTCTCAAGAGTCTTCTCCAGCACCACACTTCAAAAGCATCAATTCTTTCATGCTCACATTTCTATATAATTCTCACATCCATACATGACTACTGGAAAATACATAGCCTTGACTAGATGGACCTTTGTTGGCAAAATAATGTCTCTGCTTTTTAATATGCTGTCTAGGTTGGTCATAACTTTCCTTCCAAGGAGCAAGCATCTTTTAATTTCATGGCTGCAGTCACCATCTGCAGTGATTTTGGAGCCCAGAAAAATAAAGTCTGACACTGTTTCCACTGTTTCCCCATCTACTTGCCATGAAGTGATGAGACTGGATGCTATGATCTTAGTTTTTTGAATGTTGAGTTTTAAGCCAACTTTTTCACTCTCTCACTTTCATCAAGAGGCTCTTTAGTTCCTCTTCACTTTCTGCCATAAGGGTGGTGTCATCTGCATATCTGAGGTTATTGATATTTCTCCTGGCAATCCTGATTCCAGCTTGTGTTTCTTCCAGTCCAGTGTTTTTCATGATGTATTCAACATATAAGTTAAATAAGCAGGGTGACAATATACAGCCTTGATGTACTCGTTTTCCTATTTGGAACAAGTCTGTTGTTCCATGTCCAGTTCTAACTGTTGCTTCCTGACCTACATATAGGTTTCTCAAGAGGCAGGTCAGGTGGTCTGGTATTCTCATCTCTGGAAGACTTTTCCACAGTTTATTGTGATCCACACAGTCAAAGGCTTTGGCATAGTCAATAAAGCAGAAATAGGTATTTTTCTGGAATTCTCTTTTCAATGATCCAGCTGCTATTGCTGCTAAGTCACTTCAGTCACATCCAACTCTGTGTGACCCCATAGATGGCAGCCCACCAGGCTCCCCCATCCTTGAGATTCTCCAGGCAGGAATGCTGGAGTGGGTTGCCATTTCCTTCTCCAATGCATGAAAGTGAAAAGTGAAAGGAAAGTCGTTCAGTCGGGTCCCACTCTTTGAGACACCATGGACTGCAGCCTACCCAGCTCCTCAGTCCATGGGATTTGCCAGGCAAGAGTACTGGAGTGGGATGACATTGCCTTCTCCGAATGATCCAACAGATGTTGGCAATTTGATCTCTGGTTCCTCTGCCTTTTCTAAAACCAGCTTGAACATCTGGAATTTTATGGTTCACATATTGCTGAAGCCTGGCTTGGAGAATTTTGAGCATTACTTTACTAGCATGTGAGATGAGTGCAATTGTGTGGTAATCTGAGCATTCTTTGGCATTACCTTTCTTTGGGATTGGGATGAAAACTGACCTCTTCCACACCTGTGACCACTCCTGAGTTTTCCAAATTTGCTGACATATTGAGTGCAGCAGTTTCAGAGCATCATCTTTTAGAATTTGAAATAGCTCCACTGGAATTCCGTTGCCTCCACTAGCTTTGTTTGTAGTGATGCTTCCTAAGGCCCACCTGACTTCACATTCCAGGATGTCCTGCTCTAGGTGAGTGCGAGTGATCACACCTTTGTGATTATCTGGGTCGTTAAGATTTTTTATTTTTTTATTTTTTGGTACCGTTCTTCTGTGCATTCTTGCCACCTCTTCTTAATATCTTCTGCTTCTGTTAGGTCCATACCATTTCTGTCCTTTATTGAGCCCATTTTTGCATGAAATGTTGAAATGTTCTCTTGGTATTTCTAAACTAAAGTTAATCAAATATAAATCAAATCTAATCTAAAGTTAATAAAAATCTTTAACCAAATATGGATTTCATCTGTATTTCTCCTTCAGTTTGATTGGATTTTACTTTGCATATTTTTCATCTCTATGGCTAAGTGCATGCCCACATATGTGTTCTCTGTTTTTAAGATGGATTGACAGTTTTATGATGCAGTCTCTCTCCATACCAAGTGACTTTCTTTGCTCTGAAGTTGAATTTATTTGATATTAATATAGTCACTTTGGCTTTCTTTTGATTAATATTTGCATAAGATTTTTTTCATTATCTTACTTCAACCTCCTGTACAATTATATTTGAAGAGAGTTACTTGCCACTGGCATATTGTTGGGTCATATTTTTTGATCCATCTTATCAATAGCGGTCTTCTATCTGATATTTTCAGATCATTTTCCATTTAATGTGATTATTGATTAATTAGAACTTAATTCTGCATTTTTTACACACATATATATATAATTCCTTCTGTTATTCTTCTCTAGGCTTTCTTTTTCCTAACTTTGAACTACTTACTTGAACCAATTTTTAGAATTCTATTTTGATTTATCTATAGTGCTCCTGAGTGTTTTTCTTTGTACAGCTTTATTGATGAATTTTTATGTATTACACTATTTATATACTTCAGTTTTCACAGTCTATTGCTGTCATTTCATCAGCTTGTTTGAAAAGTTGAAGGCTTTCTTCCATTTATGGGCTTTTACTCTCCTTTTTTAAAATAATTTTCTTAAATGTATCCTGTATATATACATAGAATCACAACAGTCAGTATTGTAATTTTTACTTCAGCCATCCAAAGTAATTTAGAAGACTCATGAGAAAGTTTTCTATTGTATTCATTACTCTTTTGTTAACTGTCTTTCTCCTTTCCTGATATCCTAGTTTCTTTTTTATCATTCTTTTCCTGTTAGAAAACTTCCAGCTGTTCTTTTAGGGTAAGTCTATTAGTTTTCCTTATCTGAGAATATCTTGATTTCCCCGTTAGCCCAAAAGGATATTTTCACTATGCATGAGATTGTTGACAGTTCTATTATTTCAACACTTAAATAATTTTCTTCTGGCCTCAGTGTTTGGAGATGAGAAATCTACTGTCTTCTAATTTAATTCTCATTTAGGTAAAGTGTCATTTTTCTTTGACTACATTCAAGACTTTTTCTCTTTAGTTGTTTGGAGCTTAATCATAAAGGATCTTGTTAAGTATGTTTTAGGTTTATTCTGTTTGGAATAACATAATTCACTCAACTTCTTAAACTTTAGGTTTATAAGATATTTCTTCCCCAAATTGGAAAGTTTTCTTCCATTATTGTTTGCAATCCTTTATTATTGCCTTTTTTCTCCTTTTCACTTGGAATATATGAAGTAAAAAGAAAACTCAGAGAACTCATCATATTATTATTCTGTAGACCCTCAAGTTCTGACACCTTTTAGAGTTGTGTTATGCTTGATTTCTATATAACTGTTCAGGACTTTTCATTGTACTTATGAAGAAAGGTATGACATTTTATCTTTTCAGAAGTAGAAGTTCAATCTTTTCACTTTTAGTCTATTTTAGTCTTTATATTTTACAGTAGTTTTTTTTATAGACCTCACACAGTTGTTTATATAACTTCCAACAATCTCATTTCATATATGATATCATACATGTTTCAATGTCATTCTCCCAAGTAATTAACCTCCAATTAAAATAAATAAATTTATAGTAAAAAATTCCAACAATCTCTTTCTTTTAATTAGTATCTTTAGGCCATTCATATTTCAATTTGGATAAACATAAACCATGTTTGTAATTGTTTTCTATTTATTGACAGAGGCATTTTTTGCTCTTTTATCTAGTTTTAATTGAGCATTTTATAGGATTCCATTTTATCTCCTTTCTAGCATATCAGTTTCCTAAAGTTTACAGTATTCATTTTCATTTTTTAACTAATGTAGCAGATTATTTCCTGTGTAATTGAGATATTTTAAAACAGAATGTTCCCAGTCTTTCCCTCCCATTCTTTAAGTCATTGCTGTCATTTATTTTATTAATACTTTCCATGTGCTGCTGCTGCTGCTGCTAAGTCACTTCAGTCGTGTCCAACTCTGTGCGACCCCACAGATGGCAANTTAACTAATGTAGCAGATTATTTCCTGTGTAATTGAGATATTTTAAAACAGAATGTTCCCAGTCTTTCCCTCCCATTCTTTAAGTCATTGCTGTCATTTATTTTATTAATACTTTCCATGTGCTGCTGCTGCTGCTGCTAAGTCACTTCAGTCGTGTCCAACTCTGTGCGACCCCACAGATGGCAACCCACCAGGCTTCCCTGTCCCTGGGATTCTCCAGGCAAGAACACTGGAGTGGGCTGCCATTTCCTTCTCCAATGCATGAAAGTGAAAAGTGAAAGTGAAGTCGCTCAGTCGTGTCTGACTCTTCGCGACCCCATGGTCTGCAGCCTACTAGGTTCCTCCGTCCATGGGATTTTCCAGGCAAGAGTACTGGAGTGGGGTGACATTGCTTTCTCCATTTCCATGTGCTATAATCACCAATTGTTTCTATATAGGATTTAGAATAATACTGTATTCATTGGAATACCTACTTAGAATTAACAGTATTTTTTGTTTGTCTGTTTGTTTTTTACTACCTAAGCTTTGGAAATGTTCCTCCAAATTACTTTTGAATTTTATTTTGATAAGTGTTTGGGGATATTATTGACCTGTGACAAATGCTATAATTTTTAATGATTTTGTTTTTATCATCCAAACTCTGAATTATTTGAGTAGTTTCTGTTGGTTCCCTCTCCTATCATTTATCCAGGAAGAATATCAATTTTACTGCTTGATCATTGTGCATGAACACAAGGATGGCAAATTTATTAGCAATATGCTGTAGTTCTTAGTTTTCACTGTGGTCTCACAAATTATTTGTTAGTCACTTAGCCTCATCCAACTCCCATGGACTGTAGCCTGCCAGGGTCCTCTATCCCTGGGATCCTCCAGGCAAGAGTATTGGAGTGGGTTGCCATTCCCTTCTTCAAATTATAATCCTTAACAAAACATCTTCCTAAGGACTTCAAGCCTAAAAAGATGATTCCCCTGCAGAATCTAATGATCTGTCAATCATGGTCATTCCGCTGGCTGAGTAACATAGGAGAAAGGGAAGATGAGTGGACACTCTGAGTGCCATCCCCTCTATACCACTTTTAAAATATGTTTATTAGTAAAGATTTGTGTAAATCAAAATTATATTTGAAAGGTGAAATTTATTTATAATTTGTAAAATTTCAGATACATAAGTATATTCAATCATGTAATGTGTAAATGGCATTGAAAACAATCCCCTAGTTTTACCTTCAAAGTATTTATTTTCATGTTTAAAAAGAGCCAATTATTTGAGAGAAATTATTTAAAAAACTAAAATCATGACTGGAGAAACTATCCTAGATGTAGTATGTCCTCTAATTTTGCAAGAAATCAGCCTTCAGATTTTCATTCCCTTTAGGCAATCAGGATCTCATTATTGAGACCTCCTATGGATGGTGTGATTGAAATTTTGCATCTATGCCTAATCACCTCATCACGTTGATCTTTCGATGTAAATCTCTAGACTATCATGGACATTACACTAAAAAAGCTTAGGAAGTTCTATTTTAGCCCTGAATTGCTCATATTTCATTTTAGCCCCAAATAAATCTGAAACACTAAAGATACCTATTTTCTCTCAAAGTTTAAAAGATTGCATTCTGAAGTTTCTGTGGTTGACACATGAAGCTACAGTATCAGGTAATGTCATATTTGAAAAATTTTGGTTTTAAATAATGTGTTATCTTGCTTATTGATTTTAAAGTCTTAACATTTTGCAATTCATATCATCCTATGTTATTTTGTTAGTGTGTCATTAGTTTGCAAATTAGTGGAATTTTTCTTCATTACCCTCTGAGATGAGAATATTATTGAACATAAGAATTTAGTTTTATATCAAACAAAATTACTTTTATATTGAAAGAATTGAGTTCCACCACTTAACATGCCAAAATATTGTGTTAAATGAGGAAACTCATCTTTAACGGGCACCATAACTACTCTTTAATTTGTTGTAATTTTATTTAATTATTATAGATAGTATTGTAAAATTTTATATTTACATTAAAAAAATTACTTTTAAAACAATCATCAAACGTTGGTTTGTTAAGAAGCATTTTTTTAAATTGGCAATTAGATATACTAAAGATTGTTTTGTTCATGGAAGTTACATTGTAAGTTTAATTACATTTCAATTAAAACTCAAAATTGTTTACTATAATAAAGTCTATATTATAAATACAACATAAGTGACAGAAGCTTTAAAAATAATTTTTAAGATAAAATAACTAATTTGATTTAATAAATACCTTTCCTGTTGGCTCAGTGGTAAACAATCTTCCTCTCAGTTCAGGAGAATTGGGTTCGATCTCTGGGCTGGGAAGATCTCAAATAGTAGTAACTGGCAACACACTCTAGTAATCTTCCCTAGGAAATCCCATGGACTGAGGAGCCTACAATGTGTGTGAACTGAGAACTTCCAGATGTACAAGCTGGATTTAGAAAAGGCAGGGGAAACAGAGATCAAATTCCGAACATCTGTCAGATAACAGAAAAAGCAAGAGAATTCTAGAAAAAAGCATCTACTCTGCTTCATTGACCACATTAAAGCCTTTGACTGTATGGATCACAACAAACTGTGGAAAATTCTTCAAGAAATGAGAATAACAGACCACCTTTCCTGCCTCCTGAGAAAACTGTATGTTGGTCAAGAAGCAATAGTTTAGTACCAGACAAGGAACAACAGATTGGTCCAAAATTGGGAAAGGAGTATGTCAAGGCTGTATATTGTCATCCTGCTTACTTAACTTCTATGTAGAGTACATCATGCCAAATGCAAGGCTGGATGAAGCACAAGTGGAATCAAGATTGCCAGGAGATATATCAGTAGGCTCCGATGTGCAGAGGGCACCACCCTTATGACAGAAAGCTATGAGGCAATAAAGAACCCTTTTGATGAAGGTGAAAAATGAGGGTGAAAAATCTGGCTTAAAGCTCCACATTCAAAAAAATAAGATCATGATATCTAATCCCATCATTTCATTGCAATTAGATGAGGAAACAATGGAAGCTGTGACAGACTTTATTTCCTTGGGCGCCAAAATCACTATAGATGGTGACTGCAGCCATGAAAATAAAAGACACTTGCTCCTTGGGAAAAAAGTTATGACAGACCTAGACAGGGTATTGCAAAGCAGAGATATCACTTTGCCAACAAAGATCCATCTAGTCAAAGCTATGGTTTTTCCAGTAGTCATTATGGATGTTGGACCATAAAAAAGCCTGAGCACCGAAGAATGTATGCTTTGGAACTGTGGTACTGGTAAAGACTCTTGAGAGTCCCTTGAACAGCATGAAGATCAAACCAGTCAATGCTAAAGGAAATCAGTCCTGAATGTTCATTGAAAGGACTAATGCTGAAACTGAAGCTCCAATACTTTGGCTACCTGACTCATTGGAAAATACCCTGATGCTGGGAAAGATTGAAGGCAGGAGAAGAAGGGGGCAACAAAGTATAAAATGGTTGGATGGCATCAGCAATTTAATGCACAGAAGTTTGAGCAAATTCTGGGAGATAGTGAAGGACAGGGAAGCCTGATTTGCTGCAGCTCTTGGGGGTCACAAAGTGTGGGACACAACTGAACAACAGCAACAACATGTGGGGACTTAGCTGCCTGACCAGGGATGATGGAATTTGCACTACTTGCATTGGAAAGGGAAGTCTTAACCACTGGAACACCAGAGAAGCCCTCGTTCCGAGTTAATTTTTTGTGAAAGGTATAAGGTCTGTTTCTAAATCCGTTGCTTTTCAAGTGGATATCAAGTTGTCCCAATTTAAAGAAACTTTCTTTGCTCCATTTTATTGCCTTTGAAATTAAAATGAAAGTGTTCCTCGCTCAGTACTGACTCTTAGAGACCCCATGGACTGTAGCTCACCAGGCTCCTCTGTCCATGGAATTCTCTAGGCAAGAGTATTGGAGTGGGTAGCCATTCCCTTCTCCACAGGAGTTTCCTGACACAGGGATTGAATCCCAGTCTCCTATATTACAGGCAGATTCTTTACCATCTGAGCTACCAGTAAAATATCAGTAGTCTATATTTATCAGGGTTTATTTCTGTACTTCCTATTCTGTATCATTGATCTATTGGTCCTTTCTATTGCCAGTACCACACTGTCTTGATTACTGTAGCTTTATATTAATCCTGAAATTGGTTAGTGTCACACTTCCAACTTTATTTTTCTTTAATATTGTGTTGGCTAATTTTGGTCTTTTGCCTCTCCATACACATGTTGGTGGCACAGTGGTAAAGAACCCACCTCCCAGTGCAGGAGTCACAAGAAACAATTCTATCCCTGGGCCAGGAAAGATTTCCTGGAATAGGAACTAGAAACCCACTCCAGTATTCTTGCCCAGAAAATTCCATAGATAGAGGAGACTGGCAGGCTACAGTCCATGAGGTCTCAAAGAGTCAGACATGACTGAGCATGAGCACATATGTGCTATAAGTGGTATTGGACTTTTACTTAAAATTCCACTTGATGAAACATAGAAAACCATTGACCTTTGTATTAATCTTTATTCTTCCGTGTTGCTATAACTGCTTATTAGTTTCTGAAATTTTCTGTCATCTTTTCAGATATTCTAAATTGACAATTATGTCATCTGTGAGCAAAGACAGTTTTATTTTCTCCTTCCCAATCACAAAATATTTTTTCTTCTTGTCTTATTATATTATCTAGGACTTCCAATATGATGTTAAAAGGGAGTGGTGAGAAGGTGAATCCTTATCTTTATCTTTGATCATATTAGAGAACTTTGAGTATCTCATGATTAAGCATGATATTAGCTATAGATTTTTTTGCAAATAGTCTTTATCAAGTTGACAAAGTATTCCTGGATTCCTAGCTTGTTGAATGTCTTTATCATAAGTAGTGTTGGATTTCTTTTTTTCAAATTCTTTTCTTCATCTATTATATAAGAATTTATTTTTCTTTCTCAGCTTATTGATATAAGATGTTATATTAATTAATATTTAAAAATGAAATTAGCATTTCATGCCTGGGATGAATCCCACTTGGTCATGGTGTATAATTATTTTTATACATCATTAGACTCTATTTCACATAGGACATTTGAGACAGAGCATTGACATGAAACCACTCTTATGGCAGAAAGTGAAGAGGAGCTAAAGAGCCTGTTGATGAAAGTGAAAAAGAAGAGTGAATAAGTTGGCTTAAAACTCAACACTGAAAAAACTATGATGATGGCATCCAATCCCATCACATCAAATCAATGGGGAAACAATGGAAACTGTGACAAACTTTATTTTCTTGGGCCCCAGAATCACTGCAGATGGTGACTGCAGCCATGAAATTAAAACACGCTTGCTCCTTGGAAGGAAAGGCATGACAAACCTAAACAGCATATTAAAGAGCAGAGACATTACTTTGCCATTAAAGGTCCATATAGTCAAAGCTATGGTTTTTCTAGTAGTCATGTATAGATGTGAGAGTTGGACTATAAAGAAAGCTGAGCACCAAGAACTGACACTTTTGAACCGTGGTGTTGGAGAAGACTCCCGAGAGTCCCTTGGATTGCAAGGAAATTGAAATAGTCAATCCAAAAGGAAATCAATGCTGAACATTCATTGGAAGGACTGATGCTGAAGCTGAAGCTCCAATACTTTGGCCACCTGATATGAAGAGCACATTTGTTTGAAAAGACCCTGATGCTGGAAATGACTGAAGGGAGGAGGAGAAGGGAAGGACAGAGGATGAGATGGTTGAAAGGCATCACCAACTCAATGGACATGAGTTTGAGCAAGCTCCAGAAGAGGGTGAAGGATAGGGAAGCCTGGTGTGCTCCAGTCCATGGGGTCGCAAAGAGTTGGACACAACTGAGAAATGGAACAACAGTAACAACAGATTCTATTTGCTGACAGTTGTGTTTATAATTTTATATCTATGTTCATGGAAGACATTGGTCTGTATTTCTTCAGTAAAATTTGTAATTTTAGTGTAATGCTGACCTCACAGAAAGTGCTAAAAGTAGTTTTTATGTTTCTATCCTCTGAAAAAAGTGAAGTAGAATTGCTATAATTTCTTCCTTAAATGTTGAATAGAATTCATCAATGAATCCAATTGTTTCTTGTGCTCCCTGTTTTTTAAGGTTGTTAATTACTGATTCATTTAAAATGATTTTAAGCTTTAATTCAACACATCTACATATTCTTGGGTGTGTTATGGCAGATTGTCTTTCTAGGAATTAGTCCATTTCATCCATATTATCAACAATGTGGCCATAGTTAATTCATTTCTTTATTATCCTTTTCATTTCCATGGTATCTGCAGCAAATATCCTTCTTTCACTTTTGATATTATCAATAGCAATTTGTGTCTGCTCTCTTTTTTTCTTTGTTATCCTAGTTAAATGATAAGTTGCTTCAGTTGTGTCTGACTCTTTTCGACCCTATGGACAGTAGCCTGCAAGGCCCCTCTGTCCATGGGATTTTCTAAGCAAAAATACTGAAGTAGATTGCCATTTCCATTATCAGGTTTTTTTCAAAGNTGGCAGGCTCTAGTCCAGGAGGTCACAAAGAGTTGGACATGACTGAACGACTAAGCATGCATACACACACATAAAGTATGCTGCTGGGATATGTTAATTGAGACATTTAAAAGTTTGTACCTATCATACATCATGGGGAATATAGTCAATATTTTGTAGTAACTGTAAATGGAAAGTAATCTTTAAAACTGTATAGAAATTTGAAAAATTTAGAGTAAGTTTATACCTAAAAGCCGAGTATCTTTGTCCGTATTTGAGGCAGACACACTTCTTAGTAGTATTGCTTTAAGAAACACTGAGAAATAAGTTTCTGTGATTTTTTCTGAGACGGGAAAATTGTTCATCTGGATGAGTGACCAGTGTTAATAAGTAAGGGGCTAGTATGTAGTGCCTTCTAGATCTCTTTAACCACATGACCTTCAACAGTGGGGAAACCACTAGCCTAGGAATCATAAAACATAGATCTTTTTATCTTAGGTTGNAGGCAGACACACTTCTTAGTAGTATTACTTTAAGAAACACTGAGAAATAAGTTTCTGTGATTTTTTCTGAGACAGGAAAATTGTTCATCTGGATGAGTGACCAGTGTTAATAAGTAAGGGGCTAGTATGTAGTGCCTTCTAGATCTCTTTAACCACATGACCTTCAGCAGTGGGGAAACCACTAGCCTAGGAATCATAAAACATAGATCTTTTTATCTTAGGTTGGGTTCCTGAGAGACAGGGCTGTGCAAATAATTTATTGAGTGGAGTATAAGTGGGAGGTGAGAAGACAGAACAGCGCGGGGCAGAAGATAAGCAAAGAGGCGTTTTGGCTGAAATCTAATCTGATCACATGGGAAAGTTGGGAGCATAAATGACACCAAAGAGAAGTCCCACCTTTTTTTAAAAGTTTGTATTTTATATTGGAGTATAGCGATTAACAATGTTGTAAGAGTTTCAGGTGCACAGCAGAGCTACTTAGCTATACATATACATGTATCCATTCTCCCCCAACTTCCCCTTCCATCCAGGCAGCCAGGTGACGTTGATCACAGTTCCCTGTGTTACGCAGTAGGTCCTTGTTGGTTATCCATTTTAAATACAGGGTTGTGTACATGTCCATCTCAAACTCCTGAGAAGTCCCGTCTTGACACAGGAAAGCTGGGCTCTAGTCACCNACCAGTGTTAATAAGTAAGGGGCTAGTATGTAGTGCCTTCTAGATCTCTTTAACCACATGACCTTCAACAGTGGGGAAACCACTAGCCTAGGAATCATAAAACATAGATCTTTTTATCTTAGGTTGAGTTCCTGAGAGACAGGGCTGTGCAAATAATTTATTGAGTGGAGTATAAGTGGGAGGTGAGAAGACAGAACAGCGCGGGGCAGAAGATAAGCAAAGAGGTGTTTTGGCTGAAATCTAATCTGATCACATGGGGAAGTTGGGAGCATAAATGACACCAAAGAGAAGTCCCACCTTTTTTTAAAAGTTTGTATTTTATATTGGAGTATAGCCGATTAACAATACTGTAAGAGTTTCAGGTGCACAGCAGAGCTACTTAGCTATACATATACATGTATCCATTCTCCCCCAGTTTCCCCTTCCATCCAGGCAGCCAGGTGACGTTGATCACAGTTCCCTGTGTTACGCAATAGGTCCTTGTTGGTTATCCATTTTAAATACAGGGGTGTGTACATGTCCATCTCAAACTCCTGAGAAGTCCCGTCTTGACACAGGAAAGCTGGGCTCTAGTCACCNATCCATTCTCCCCCAGTTTCCCCTTCCATCCAGGCAGCCAGGTGACGTTGATCACAGTTCCCTGTGTTACGCAGTAGGTCCTTGTTGGTTATCCATTTTAAATACAGGGGTGTGTACATGTCCATCTCAAACTCCTGAGAAGTCCCGTCTTGACACAGGAAAGCTGGGCTCTAGTCACCCTTCATCAGTCAATTATTCACTGCAGGAGCCCGAGAGTAGGCTAGAAGTACATACCCTCCCAGGCATTTATATCAGAGGAGAGCAGTCTCTGGACAAAGGTGTAGCTGTGAGCTCTTAGCAGCAACACCTACAGCAGCTGAGAGATGGAGAGACTGACCTGAGGTATGTGTGTGCATGAGGAGGCACTCACAGCATCTACCATCAATAGCAGTATACAGCGTACCCTCCCCTCCTCCTTGTACAAGCCCTTTAGCATTGGATAAGACACATAATCTCTCCAAGCTGCAGCCTCCTTGCCTGTCTAAAATGAAAAAGACCTGGAATTGGTAATAACGACCACCGTCGCTTTCCTTATTACTCATACGTGTGCTCTTTCTTTCTTTGAAAGAAATCAAGTGCTGTAGTAGTGTGTTATTTCCCGAGGAAGCTGGTCTATAAGGCGAGGGGGCAGTGCACGGTTTGTAAAGTTAACTTGAAGACTTCAGCTTAAACATGATCATGGTCTTCCCTTGGATTCCTGAAAACATAGTCTGAAACAGGGAGGTTCTTTATTTTGGAGGTGACCCTAGCAGTCAGGACTGGAGGAGTGGAGGGTGAGACAGGGANAAAGTTAACTTGAAGACTTCAGCTTAAACATGATCATGGTCTTCCCTCGGATTCCTGAAAACATAGTCTGAAACAGGGAGGTTCTTTATTTTGGAGGTGACCCTAGCAGTCAGGACTGGAGGAGTGGAGGGTGAGACAGGGATGAAGGAACAGCCAGTAGACAGCTTTGCTGCTGCAGTCCCTGCAAGGCCTCAGGCTGGGCTCAGTTCCACGCTGGAGCAAGCTGCCATCCACAGGAAGCCAGCCACGCCCTGTGTGTCACTGCTCACACCCAGTGCCAGAAGCGTCCTGTCTAGTGTGCAGGCTCTTGGCTCTACCCAGACCCACCGATGCTCCTCATCAACTCCACTGCCACTGTGCTTCAAAGACTAAGCTGACCCCTGCCCTGAAGAGAAAATTTCACAGTGTAGTGAAGAGCCACAGTCCTCCTTACTGCTGTGGGTTCTGTAGTCCCAGTTGCTACCCTTCATCTCTCTGCTATGCCCTGCAGGCTTCCCTCACTCTCAGCCAGGAGATTGTTGAATCAGGTGACCCAGCCTCTTGGGGTCTGAGACCGGGTGGGTTGACTTCCTGCCTGTTCCCTGTGATCAGTGGGTACCAAACACCAAGAGATGCCTCAGAGGANACAGGGAGGTTCTTTATTTTGGAGGTGACCCTAGCAGTCAGGACTGGAGGAGTGGAGGGTGAGACAGGGAGAAGGAACAGCCAGTAGACAGCTTTGCTGCTGCAGTCCCTTCAAGGCCTCAGGCTGGGCTCAGTTCCACGCTGGAGCAAGCTGCCATCCACAGGAAGCCAGCCACACCCTGTGTGTCACTGCTCACACCCAGTGCCAGAAGCGTCCTGTCTGGTGTGCAGGCTCGTGGCTCTACCCAGACCCGCCGATGCTCCTCATCAACTCCACTGTCAGTGTGCTTCAAAGACTAGGCTGGCCCCTGCCCTGAAGAGAAGATTTCACAGTGTAGCGAGCCACAGTCCTCCTTACTGCGGTGGGTTCTGCAGTCCCAGTTGCTACCCTTCATCTCTCTGCTATAACCTGCGGGCTTCCCTCACTCTCAGCCAGGAGGTTGTTGAATCAGGTGACCCAGCCTCTTGGGGTCTGAGACTGGGTGGGTTGACTTCCTGCCTGTTCCCTGTGATCAGTGGGTACCAAACACCAAGAGATGCCTCAGAGGANTACATACCCTCCCAGGCATTTATATCAGAGGAGAGCAGTCTCTGGACAAAGGTGTAGCTGTGAGCTCTTAGCAGCAACACCTACAGCAGCTGAGAGATGGAGAGACTGACCTGAGGTATGTGTGTGCATGAGGAGGCACTCACAGCATCTACCATCAATAGCAGTATACAGCGTACCCTCCCCTCCTCCTTGTACAAGCCCTTTAGCATTGGATAAGACACATAATCTCTCCAAGCTGCAGCCTCCTTGCCTGTCTAAAATGAAAAAGACCTGGAATTGGTAATAACGACCACCGTCGCTTTCCTTATTACTCATACGTGTGCTCTTTCTTTCTTTGAAAGAAATCAAGTGCTGTAGTAGTGTGTTATTTCCCGAGGAAGCTGGTCTATAAGGCGAGGGGGCAGTGCACGGTTTGTAAAGTTAACTTGAAGACTTCAGCTTAAACATGATCATGGTCTTCCCTTGGATTCCTGAAAACATAGTCTGAAACAGGGAGGTTCTTTATTTTGGAGGTGACCCTAGCAGTCAGGACTGGAGGAGTGGAGGGTGAGACAGGGAGAAGGAACAGCCAGTAGACAGCTTTGCTGCTGCAGTCCCTTCAAGGCCTCAGGCTGGGCTCAGTTCCACGCTGGAGCAAGCTGCCATCCACAGGAAGCCAGCCACACCCTGTGTGTCACTGCTCACACCCAGTGCCAGAAGCGTCCTGTCTGGTGTGCAGGCTCGTGGCTCTACCCAGACCCGCCGATGCTCCTCATCAACTCCACTGTCAGTGTGCTTCAAAGACTAGGCTGGCCCCTGCCCTGAAGAGAAGATTTCACAGTGTAGCGAGCCACAGTCCTCCTTACTGCGGTGGGTTCTGCAGTCCCAGTTGCTACCCTTCATCTCTCTGCTATAACCTGCGGGCTTCCCTCACTCTCAGCCAGGAGGTTGTTGAATCAGGTGACCCAGCCTCTTGGGGTCTGAGACTGGGTGGGTTGACTTCCTGCCTGTTCCCTGTGATCAGTGGGTACCAAACACCAAGAGATGCCTCAGAGGATCGCCCAAGATCCAGACTTTCTCCTCGTTTGCTTTTCCACTGTGTAGCAGTTACCCTGTCTCCTCAGATTATCAGTAATTTCTCTGCCGGTACAGTGAGAGATGTTCCATTTTCTGACCGTGGTCTGTGGCATGAAGAGTCTGAGTGGTTAAGTCGAGTCGCAGCTTCAGCCGAAGTGTCCTATGAGAAATGCCCTCTAAGAACCGGGACCTTTATTCTAGCAAAGCTTAGAGTTGTGGAAACAAGCAATCTGAGTCAAGCACTAGTGATGATGAGAGGAGCCAACCAATGCATGCACCCCTTGATGGCCAGACATTGGTTTTCTGGCTCTGGGGACCCAGTGCTGTGTAATGGTTATTGCTTCAGTGCACAGAATGCATCCTAGAGAACAGCCTCCTAACTGCAGGTTGTAGGCATGAGTGGTGCCACGTGCTGCGCTGTGCTCAGTCACTCAGTCAGGTCCGACTCTTTGCGACCCATTGGGCTATAGCCTACCAGGCTCGCCTCTGCCCATGAGATTTTTCAGGCAGGAATGCTGGAGTACTTACCATTTCCTTCTCCAGGGGATCTTCCCGACCCAGAGAACAAGCCCGTGTCTCCAGTGTCTCCTGCACTGCAGGCAGATTTTTTATCTGCAGAGCCACTGGGGACACCCATAGCTGAGCCAGTATGTTGTTGTTTAGCTGCTAAGTGGCGTCCAACTCTTTGCGATCCCATGGACTGCATGCCAGGCTCCTGTATCCTCCACTATCTCCTGGAGGTGCTCAAACTCATTCCATTGAGTCAGTGATGCCATCCAACCATCTCATCTGCTGTCATCCCCTTCTCCTGCCTCTAATCTTTCCCAGCATTAGGGTCTTTTCCAGTGAGTCAGCTCTTTGCATCAGAGGGCCAAAGTATTAAAGCTTCAGCTTCAGCATCCTTACATCGAATATTCAGGGTTTATTTCCTTTGGGATTGACTGGTTTGATCTGCTTGCAGTCCAAGGGACTCTCAAAAGTCTTCTCCAACCCCACAGTTCAAAACCTTTAGTTCTTTGATACTCGGCCTTCTATATGGTCCATCTCTCACATCCATACATGACTACTGGGAAAACCATAACTTTGACTATACGGACCTTTGTCTGCAAAGTGATGTCTCTGCTTTTTAACATGCTGTCTAGGTTTGTCACAGCTTTCTTTCTAAAGAGCAAGAGTCTTTTAATTTCATGGCTGCAGCTGATATGAGGCCATTCGAATATCCTGTTAGGCAGGGTCCTTCTGGGTGATGCGATGTGATAGGAGCAGTGGATCCTGGGGTTGTTCATCTACTATTGCATCTTCCCTGGACGAGGTGGTTACTGTAAGATGTGTTTAACTGACATGAATCTCCATGTCACCTATGGCTGAAATCATAGACGAGCCCCAAAGAATGTCATTCGGGCATCTTGTGTGTCTACTGAAGTTGCTCTCAACAGATCTTTGGTGAGATTCCTTGTTGTGTGTGGTGCTGGACTAAGGACTTGTACCCAGGAAATGCTTAGGCAGTGGTTCTGCCTTCTTTGATCTTCTATCCTATTTACATATCAGGAAAATAGCAGATAACTCTCATGTGCCAACAGGTAACTTTCAAATGTGAAAAACAGCAGGTAACTCTCCATGTTAGAGAGGCAAATATGAGTCAAGTTTCTATTCTTTGAGAANAGGAAATGCTTAGGCAGTGGTTCTGCCTTCTTTGATCTTCTATCCTATTTACATATCAGGAAAATAGCAGATAACTCTCATGTGCCAACAGGTAACTTTCAAATGTGAAAAACAGCAGGTAACTCTCCATGTTAGAGAGGCAAATATGAGTCAAGTTTCTATTCTTTGAGAACTTACCACCTAGCACAAGGAATATGTATATAAAGAGTGAACTATATTTTGTGATGCTGCTGCTGCTGCTGCTAAGTCGCTTCAGTCGTGTCCGACTCTGTGCGACCCCATAGACGGCAGCCCACCAGGCTCCCTCGTCCCTGGGATTCTCCAGGCAAGAACACTGGAGTGGGTTGGCACTTCCTTCTCCAATGCATGAAAGTGAAAAGTGAAAGTGAAGTTGCTCAGTTGTGTCTGACTCTTAGTGACCCCATGGACTGCAGCCCACCAGGCTCCTCCATCCATGGGATTTCCCAGGCAAGAGTACTGGAGTGGGGTGCCATTGCCTTCTCCAATATTTTGTGATAGGTGTTTTAAATATAAGGAGCACCTAAAAGAGAGTAATTAATCCTTTCTGGAAAGGCTTCATTGAGGAGATGATATTTAAATAGACCATTAAATGGTAATATAAGTTTTAAAAATAAAACTTGGGGGACTTCCCTTGTGGTCCAGTGGTAAAGAATGCACCTTGCAATGCAGGGGACCGTGGGTTCAATCCCTGGTCAGGGAACTAAGATCCCACATGCAGAGGAGCAACTCAGCCCGCACACTACAACCAGAGAATGTGTGCACCACAATTAAAGATCTCACATGTCACATGATTATCCCATGTGCCAACTAAGACATGATGCAGGCAAATAAATAAATATTTTTTAAAAAACAGCAAAAAATAGCCCTTGATTGCGAGAGGGCAGGCTGGGTAGAGAAAACAGCATCAGCAGAGGCACTGAGATGTGAAGAAACATGACAAGTCCAGGGATGATGGGAGGTTTAGGGTCCAAGCAAAGTGTGTGTGTTGCTGGGTAGGGTGGAGAATGAGAGAGGATAGAATTTGAGGAGGAAGAGAAGGCTGAAGCAGGTCACACAGAAAGGCCCTTTATTATATTTAAGGAATCTGGACAGGATCCACACAGTCAAAGGCTTTGGCATAGTCAATAAAGCAGAAATAGATGTTTTCTGGAACTCTCTTGTTTTTTCCATGATCCAGTAGATGTTGGCAATTTGATCTCTGGTTCCTCTGCCTTTTCTAAAAGCAGCTTGAACATTTGGAAGTTCACGGTTCATGTATTGCTGAAGCCTGGCTTGGAGAATTTTGAGCATTACTTTAGTAGCATGTGAGATGGGTACAATTGTGCAGTTGATTGAGCATCCTTTGGCTTTTTCCTTTCTTTGGAATTGGAATAAAAACTGACCTTTTCCAGTCCTGTGGCCACTGCTGAGTTTACCAAATTTGCCGGCATATTGAGTGTAGCACTTTCACTGCATCAGCTTTCAGGATTTGGAATAGCTCAAGTGGAACTCTATCACCTCCACTAGCTTTGTTCCTAGTGATGCTTTCTAAGGCCCACTTGACTTCACATTCCAGGATGTCTGGCTCTAGATGAGTGATCACACCATCATGATTATCCAGGTCATGAAGATCTTTTTTGTACAGTTCCTCTGTGTATTCTTGCCACCTCTTCTTAATATCTTCTGCTTCTGTTAAGTCCATACCATTTCTGTCATTTATCGAATGACAATGTCATTTATCATGCCCATCTTTGCATGAAATTTTCCCTTGGTATCTCTAATTTTCTTGAAGAGATCTCTAGTCTTTCCCATTCTGTTCTTTCCCTCTATTTCTTTGCATTGATCGCTGAAGAAGGCTTTCTTATCTCTTCTTGCTATGTTTTGGAACTCTGCATTCATATGTTTATATCTTTCCTTTTCTCCTTTGCTTTTTGCTTCTCTTCTTTGCACAGCTATTTGTAAGACCTCCCCAGACAGCCATTTTGCCTTTTTACATTTCTTTTCCATGGGGATGTTCTTGATCCCTGTCTCCTGTACAATGTCACGAACCTCATTCAATAGTTCATCAGGCACTCTCTCTATCAGACCTAGGCCCTTAAATCTATTTCTCATTTCCACTCTATAGTCATAAGGGATTTGATTTAGATCATACCTGAATGGTCAAGTGGTTTTCCCTACTTTCTTCAATTTAAGTCTGAATTTGGCAATAAGGAACTCATGATCTGAGCCACAGTCAGCTCCTGGTCTTGTTTTTGTTGACTGTATAGAGCTTCGCCATCTTTGGCTGCAAAGAATATGATCAATCTGATTTTGGTGTTGACCATCTTCTGATGTCCATGTGTAGAGTCTTCTCTTGTGTTGTTGGAAGAAAGTGTTTGCTATGACCAGTGCATTTTCTTGGCAAAACTCTATTAGTCTTTGCCCTGCTTCATTCTGCATTCCGAGGCCAAATTTGCCTGTTACTCCAGGTATTTCTTGACTTCCTACTTTTGCATTCCAGTCCCCTATAATGAAAAGGACATCTTTTTGGGGGATTAGTTCTAAAAGGTCTTGTAGGTATTCATAGAATTGTTCAACTTCAGCTTCTTCAGCATTACTGGTTGGGGCATAGACTTTGATTACTGTGATATTGAATGGTTTGCCTTGGAAACAAACAGAGATCATTCTGAAGATCAGAAGAGTTATCTTCATATAACTATTTATTTTTGGCTTAATTTCTTGTAGTTTGAGAGCAGACATTGTATTATTTTTATTCTTTTAAATTTGCTGTGTTCTATGGCTCACAGTGTGAGCCACAGCCACAGTGACTTCCCTGGTGGCTCAGATGGTAAAGCATCTGTCTACAATGTGGGAGACCCGGGTTCAAGCCCTAGGTTGGGAAGATCCCCTGGAGAAGGAAATGGCAATCCACTCCAGTACTACTGCCTTGGAAAATCCCATGGACAGAGAAGCCTGGTAGGCTACAGTCTGTGGGGTTGCAAATAGTCGGACATGACTGAGCAACTACACACTTTCATGGCTCACAGTGTGTCTATCTTTGTGAATGTCTCATGTGTGCTTGAGAAAAATGTGCATTCTGCTATAGTTGGATGAAGTGCTTTCTAGATGTCAATTTTATCCATTTAATTGAGAGTGTTGGTATTTTTTTTTAATTTGCAATTGCCCTATAGTTGTGTTAGTTTTTGCTGTACATCAAAGTGAGTCAGCTATATGCATACATATATCCCCTCTTTTTTTGGATTTCCATCCCATTCAGGTCACCACAGGGCATTGAATATAATTCCCTATGCTATATAATAGGTCCTCATTAGTTATCTATTTTATACTTAGTATCAATAGTGTATAGATAGTGTTTGGTGATTTCAGCTGTATCTTACTGATTTTCTGGCTCCTGGATCTGTGCATCTGGCAGAGGGGTGTTAAAGTTTCTAACTCTGATGGTGGGTTCATCTGTTTCTCTGTAAGTCCTACCAGGTTTTCACTCACATTGTTTGATACTCTGTTGTTAGGCATATGGATGTTAAGGATTGTCATGTCTTAAAAATTAATCCTTTTATCATTATATAAGTCCTGTGTCTCTGACTTTCCTTGGTGTCAGCTCTGTCTGAAATTAGTATAACTGCTCTTGCTTTCTCTTTATTTGTGTTGTTCTTGTTCAATCGCTCAGTCATGTCGGACTCTGTGACCACATGGACTGCATTACGCCAGGCTTCTCTGCCCTTCACCATCTCCCGGAGTTTGCTCAAACTCATGTCCATTGAGTCAGTGTTGCCATGCAACCATCTCATCCTTTGTCATCCCTTCTCCTTCTGCCTTCAGTCTTTCCCAGCATCAGGATCTTTTCTAATGAGTCAGCTCTTCACATCAGATGATCAGAGTATTGGGCTTCTGCATCAGTCCTTCCAGTGAATATTCAGAATTGATTTCCTTTTAGGGTTGACTGGTTTGATCTCCTTTCATTTGTGTTAGCATATGTTTTTCTCTATCCATGTGCTTTTATTCTATGTGTATCTGTATTTAAAGTGAGTTTCCTAGAGATGACATATGGTTGAGTCATGGATTTTGATCCTTTGTGGCAATATCTGTCTTAACTGGTACAGTTAA
>SJYA01002207.1:503729-516773 GCA_006410615.1 Neotragus moschatus | reverse complement strand
CAATGGTATACAAAAACTGAACTCTTATACAGATTAATAATTCTTGACTTTTTTTGTCATCATTAATTACATATTTATACATCATATACCCATTAAAATAAGTTTATATCTATTTTATCCATTGGTCCTTCAAATCATATAAGTACAAGTGGAGAGATTTTAAACAAGAAATATTATAATGATTGACTTTGGATTTAGTTATGTAATTTTCTCTGCCAGTATTCTTTATTTCTTTGTATGGCTTCAAGTTACTGTAAAGTGTATTTGCATTTATGCCCTAAAGGCTCCCTTTTGCATTTTTATATGATAGGTCTACAAACAACTAATTCTTTGAACTTTTGTTATCTGGAATTTTTTTTTTTTTTTAATTTAAGTGATGTCTGAGGAGGGCTTACAAAAAGTGGAGAAAAGAAGAGAGGGTAAAGGTAAAGGATAAAAGGAAAGATATACCCATCTGAATGTAGAGTTTCAAAGAACAACAAGGAGAGAAAAGAAAGATCATTTCCTCAGGGATCAGTGTAAAGCAATAGAGGGAAACAATGAAACAATAGAATGGGAAAGAGTGTAGATCTCTCAAGAAAATTAGAGATAGCAAGGGAACATTTCATGCAAAGATGGGCACAATAAAGGACAGAAATGGTATGGACCTAACAGAAGCAGAAAATATTAAGAAGAGGCGGCAAGAATATAGAAGAACTATACAAAAAGATCTTAATGACCCAGATAGCCACGATGGTGTGATCACTCACCTACAGCCAGAAATCCTGGAGTCAGAAGTCAGCTGGGCCTTAGGAAGTAAGCTAGTGGAGGTGATGGAATTTGAGCTGAGCTATTTCAAGTCCTAAAAGATGATGCTATGAAAGGGTTGCACTCAATATGCCAGCAAATTTGGACTCAGAAGTGGCTGCAGGACTGGAAAAGGTCAGTTTTCATTCCAACTCCAAAGAAAGGCAATGCCAAAGAATGTTCAAACTACCGCACAATTGCGCTCATCTCAAAGCTAGGAAACTAGTCTCAAAATTCTCCAAGCAAGACTTCAACAGTTCATGAACTGAGAAATTCCAGATGTTCAAGCTGAATTTAGAAAAGGGAGAGGAACCAGAAATAAAATTGCCAGCATCTGTTAGATCATAGACAAAGCAAGAAATTTCCAGAAAAACATGTATTTCTGCTTTATTGACTATGCCAAAGCCTTTGACTGCATGGATCACAGCAAACTGTGGAAAATTCTTCAAGAGATAGGAATACCAGACCACCTTGCCTGCCTCCTGAGAAATCTGTATGCAGGTCAAGAAGCAACAGTTAGAACTAGACATGGAACAACAGACTAGTTCAAAATTGGGAAAGAAGTGTGTCATCCCACAAATAAGTTAAATAAAACTATACAGAGTACATCATGTAAAACACTGGGCTGGATGTAGCACAAGCTGGAATCAAGATTGCTGGGAGAAATATCAATAACCTCAGATATGCAGATATGATACCACCCTTATGACAGAAAGTGAAGAAGAACTAAAGAGCCTCTTAATGAAAGTGAAAGAGGAGAGTGGAAAAGCTGGCTTAAAACTTGACAGTCAAAAAACAAAAATCATGGCATCCGGTCCCATCACTTTATGGCAAATAGACAGGGAAACAGTTACAGACTTTATTTTCTTGGGCTCCAAAATCACTGCAGATGGTGACTAAAGCCATGAAATTAAGATTCCTTCTTGCTCCTTGGAAGAAAAGCTATGACCAGCCTAGACAGCCTATTAAAAAATAGAGACATTACTTTGCCAACAAAGGTCCATCTAATCAAAGCTGTGGTTTTTCCAGTAATCATGTTTGGATGTGTGAGTTGGACCATAACAAAAGCTGAATACCAAAGAACTGATGCTTTGAACTGTGATGTTGGAGAAGACTCTTGAGAGTCTCTTGGACTGCAAGGAGATCAAGCTAGTTAATTCTAAAGAAAATCAGTCCTGAATATTCTTTGGAAGGATTGATGCTGAAGGTGAATCTACAATACTTTGGCTACCTGTTGAGAAGAGCTGACTCTGGAAAAGACCCTGATGCTGGGAAAGATTGAAGGCAGGAGGAGAAGGAAGTGACAGAGGATGAGATGACTGGATGGTATCACCAACTATATGGGCATGAGTTTGAGCAAGCTCCGGGAGTTGGTATTGCACAGGGAATCCTGGCCTGCTATAGTCCATGGAGTCACACAGAGTCAGACATAACTGAGTGACTGAATCAAACTGATATATATATACATACATAATCTCTATTAGTTTTTCTTTCTGCTCCTATGACTGGATAGCTTCAGTTGATCTCTCTTATGTATACATTTTTGTGTTCCTTAAAATTCTTGTTGAAATTCTCTGGTGATTTTTATTTATTTTACTAAATAATATTTTAAAGTGCTCCAACTATTTTTAAGTTTCCTTCTTGATTTGATATTTATTTGATTACTATAAGCCTTTTACTTTTTTCAAGAGTTAAACAAAAAATTGTGATACTTTTTGTGTACTATTACTTTGTAGAGAGAAAAACCTATGCCACTAATTTCTACATTTTATTCTTTACAGCTCCAGAATTTTGATTCAGTTCGTTTTTTATAGTTTCTGTGTCTTTATTGATATCATATGATTCCTGAGGCATTAATTGCATGATATCCTTTAGCTATGTGCATAGTTCCATTTACGTCTGTGACTGTAACACAGTAGAGTCTTAGAGTCAGTTTCTAGTAAGTCTAACATCTATGCTTCCACAGAGACAATTTTGGTTAAATTTCCTATGTGTGGGGCATACTTTTTTGTTTGTTGTTGTTACATGCTTCATTATTTTTTGTTAAAACCTGAACATTTTAAATAGTATGACTTGTTAATTCTGTGGATTAGATTCTTCTGCCACCTTAAAATTTTTTTGTTCTTGCTTTTTCTGCTTTGTAATTGGTTGGATTTTTAGTAAGTTTTCTAGTCTTTGATTGTAAAGAATGTATTCATTGATATGTGTGGGCTGCAGTCTCTCTTCTTTTATCTTCTGATTTGACAGGTGCCTTTGAATGTTTAGAAACAAAAATAAAACCCCAAATTCTCTTAGTCTTTGCACATTGGCTCTATGTTGCAACACTCCTTTAACACTTAGATGGCTAGTTATAGACCTTGCTTAGTCTTCACTTCCTGTTTGTGTAGAGCCTAAAGATCAGCCCGAGGTGAAAGTTTAAGGCCATCCCAGGTTCTTTTGTTTTTTGTTTTTAACAAAAACCTTCCCCTGGGCATGCACATGTCTTCCTATATTCCGCAATACTCATGTGAGATGTTCAATTCCATAATTCTTCAAAGACCGTTTCTCCGCAAATTTTCCTCTCAGGCTTTTAGCAGTTTTTTATTGTCCCTCAAATTGCAATCATGTGCTCTAGGCAGCAGTGGGTTCTTGACTTACCTTCCATGGTTTTTGAGAAATGCCCTCTACACGTGTAGCCACTTTTTTGCCCTGAGAAAGTTCTCGATCAGGTGAAGCAGAGGCGCATGCTTTCATCAGTCCTACAAGTGAATGTTAGACTAAAACAGATAAAAATAACTATTTGAGAACAAGATCAGCTGTCCTTCCTCCAGAACAAGGGACCAGAATGTCAAACCTGGAATATTGATTGTCATCTCAAGACCATCTTGGAGACAGGAGGGAGGTAGGACAAAGGCAAGTACTTCAAAACTCCCCAACTATTTTTAAGTTGATTAGGTATTTACTTGGCTGCTATAAGCCTTTGTGGCTTCCCTGGTGGCTCATTGGTAAAGAATCTGCCTGCAATTGGAGAGGCAGGTTTGATCCTTCAGTCAGAAAGATCCCCTGGAGAAGGAAATGGCAACCCATTCCAGTATTTTTGCCTGGGAAATCTCATGGACAGAGGAGCCTGGTGGGCTATAGTCCACAGGGTTGCAAAAGAGTCAGATATTAATTAGTGACTAAACAAAAAAAATAAGCCTTTGACTTTTTTTTTTTTAATTAAGAGTTAAAAAAAAAAAGTAAGTCTGACAGTTTTCATTCACTTTGACTCTGTTTGTAGAGGGACAACCCCTTTGGAACTCCCTACTCCACCATATTCACTGACATCAAACACAAACTGCTAGCATATTTTTACATTAAAAATAAATCTAATATTATTTGAATGAAATTCTCATATATTCTCTCATATTTATGTGAGGGGTGTGTGTGTGTCTGTCTGTGTGTATTATCAGATTTCTTTTTTCAGTCTTCATTTTCTCGTGTATTCCTAGAGAGTTATTTTACTTAGACATATTTCCTGAAGGCAACTATATCATTCAAAGAATAAATAGAAGGTCAGATTATATAATTTTCCTTATTAATTTTTATTGAAGTATAATTAATTTACAATGTTGTGTAAGTTTCTGTTGTACAGCAAAGTGAATCAATTATATATATATATATATATACATATATATATATCTCCACTTTTTAAAGATAACTTTTCCCATATAGGTCATTACAGAGTATTGAACAGAGTTCCCTGTACTATAGAGTAGGTTCTTATTAGTGTCAATTTTATATATAGTAGTGTGTGCAAGTCAATCCCAACCTCTCAATTTATCCCTCCTTCTTCCTTTCCCCCTTGGTAACCATATTTGCTTTCTACACCTGTGAATCTCTTTCTGTTTTATAAATAAGTTCATTTGTACCATAGTTTTAGATTCTACATATATGTGATATCATATGACATTTAATTTTCTCTGTATGACTTATTTCACTCAGTATGACAATCTCTAGGTCCCTCCATATCACTGCAAATGACACTATTTTTTCCTTTTTTTATGGCTTAGTAACATGCCATCATATATAACATGTACATCTTTATCTATTCATCTGTCAATGGCCATTTTTGCTGCTTTCATGTTCTCCTTATTGTAAATAGTGCTTCAATGAACAATTAGGGTACATTTAAATTGTTTCTGGAACAATATATTTATAATCTCACATTTTTACTTGAGCATAGGTCTGTTCAACATAGAACTGAATTTTCATAAAGTTTACTTTGCTTCACATTTTATGCCAAAGTGTAGATCATTTAAAAAAAGAAATAGATATAAGAAAAAAGGATGTTTATTTAACATCGGAGGAATTCCATAATTTGAAATTCCAAGTCTCAGTTTTATTTTCTTGTTTATCTTTCCAGGATTATTTTCAAATATACCAATTTGTTGCTTGAAATTTTCCTAAGGTAGCCAGACTGTTGAGGAAAAAATATGAAAAATATAGAATGTAATAATTTGCAATGTCTATTATTATGAAATTCAAATTCAGACACACAAAGGGATTTATTTCCATACAATGTTGTGAGCAATACAGATAGATATATGTACAGGATTCTACGGAACCACAGATCAACACTTTACATAACTTAATATTGAAAGCAATACTGATTAATAGAGTACTTGAAAGGTGATTTCTTGGATTATTGAAACATCCTTATAGGCAATGGCATGAGAAAAGGCACAGAGATACATATAAAATTAAATTTATATAAAAAGGAACTATCATTAGAGAGAGAATCGAAAGTGGACCATTGCTAGTGGTTATAAAAAGAACTAGAATTGTATACATCGTAGAGCTTCCCAGGTAGTGCAGTGGTAAAGAATCTGCCTGCCAATACAGGAGACACAAGAGACTCAAGTTTGATCCCTGGATGGGGAAGGTTCCCTGGAGGAGGAAATGGCAACCCACTCCAATATTCTTGCCTGGATAATCCCTTGGACAGAGGTTCCTGGCAGACTACAGTCCCTGCGTTTGCAAAGAGTCAGACACAATTGAGCAAGTGAGGAAGCATGCTCATCCTCTAGATAGTTATTATCAGAGGAAAAAGAATACTTCAGAAAGATTCTTTATGTCTTCCTAAATTAACCTTGTTTATCTGTTACTTGAAGTGCAGATTCAGAATGGTAACTATTGGAGAAATGAGAACTGAGACATAAAGGTCATCGTCTGCTTTAATTTTAACAAGACGTGCTCACTAGAGCTCTGGATAAAGATAACTTCCTCATCAGGATCTGCTAGAGAATTACTCCAGTTATGTGTCTGAGGAGGCACAATTGAGTGGCAGCTTTGGTCAATGACACAAACAGAGTGAGAGCTTGAGAGCTCATTACTGTGTGTTACCATATGTGTGATTCTGTCTTCCTTTCTATTTGTTTAAGGAAAAAAAAAAAGATTCATTTTTCCTTTTGGATTTTTATTTTAAGATCTTTGTTATAATTTCACTTAAATTTCCCCTTTAAATTACTAAAGCTAATACAGGAGTAAAATACAATATTGAATGCGTATAAGAGGACAAAAAACATATAATGAAAAATAAAACATTTTATCAACTACATTTCTTATAATAATTTAAAATTAAGAATAATACCATTATCTTATAATAATTCCTGGTGACTTCCATTCTATTCCTTGTGGATATTCTATATTTTGAACCATATATGTGAGAATAAAAATGTACATGACTGGCCAGTGGGTAAGTATTTGATGAGACAAGGTACGCAATCTGCAGCCATCCATTCAGGTCATGTTGCCTCTTGACCCAGTGCCCCAGTACTGTTCTGATAGCCACAGAGGGGCCAGGATGGCCTTGGCCTTTCTCCTAGCACTACCAGCCAGAGGAAAGAGGGTTTTGACACTTGGAAATCTGAGCTGAGCTGAAGGGAAGGGAGTCTGTGCGATGGAGTCTAGTCTGGGCAGAGTAGTTTCTTTAAAAATGGTCTTGGGGTACTTTCTTGCTAAAACTTTCAGGCCTCACTGGCCACTAGAAGATTTTTTGGGCCCAAGTCCTGTGTGTTTTCTGGGCTCTAGATATAACGCCTGATTTCATTCATTTTGGAGGGGGTTTAGTCTGTTCGCGCTTCATTTCATAGATTCAAATGGTCAGAAGAGTTAAATCCCTTTATGACTTCTGACCTAAGCAAGAACCAAAAACCACATTTCAATGCGCCTTCCTCCATTCACAGGAAAATCGTGTCTTCTCTTTCTAAAGAGCTGAGACAGAAGTACAAGGTTCAATCCTTGCTCATCTAAAAGGATAATGAAGTTCAGAGAGTACAAGTTGTAGGAGGGCTCTACAAAAGGCAGCAAATTGGCAAAGCAGTCCAGGTTTACAGGAAGAAATGTGTCAACTACACTGAAGAAATGCAGCAGGAGAAGGCTAATGGTATGTGGGCATTCACTCCAGCAAGGTGGTTAACACTAGACTAAAACCAGACAAAGACTGCATAAAGAGCCTGGAGGGGAAAGCCAAATCTGGCCAAGTAGGAAAAGAAAATGACAAATATAAGGAAGAAACAATTGAGAACATGCAGGAATAGTCATATTGTCAACAGCTTTCATTAAAAACTGTTAAAATTATTTAAAAACATACATGAGAGTCCTTTTTATTAGAAATAATTAAATTTTAGTTCAGTTCAGTCACTCAGTCATGTCTGACTATTTGCATCATAATGGATGGCAGCACACAGGCTTCCTTGTCCATCACCAACTCATGGAGCTTTCTCAGACTCATGTCCATTGAGTTGGTAATGCCATCCAACCATCTCATCCTCTGTTGTCTGCTTCTCCTCCTGCCGTCAGTTTTTCCCAGCATCAGTGTCTTTGCCAAAGAGTCAGTTCTTTGCCAAAGAGTCAGTTCTTTGCATCAAGTGGCCAAAGCATTGAAGCTTCAGCTTCAGCATTAGTCCTTCCAGTGAATATTCAGGACTGATTTCCTTTAGGATGGACTGATCGGATGTCCTTGCAGTCCAAGGGACTCCCAAGAGTCTTCAACAACACAGTTCAAAAGCATCAATTTTTTGGCTTTCTTTATGGTCCAGCGCTCAGATCCATACATGACTATGGTAAAAACCATAGCTTTGACTAGACAGACATTTCTTGGCAAAATAATGTCTCTACTTTTTAATAAGGTGTCAAGGCTGGTCATAACTTTTCTTTCAAGAAGCAAGCACCTTTAATTTGATGGCTGCAATCACCATTTGCAGTGACTTTGGAGCCAAAATAAATAAATAAAGTCTCTCACTGTTTCCATTGTTTCCCCATCTGTTTGCCATGAAGTGATGGGACCAGATGCCATGATTTAGTTTTCTGAATATTGAGTTTTAAGCGAACTTTTTCACTCTCCTCTTTCACTTTCATCAAGAGGCTCTTTAATTCTTCTTCACTTTCTGTTGTAAGGGTGGTTTCATTTGCATATTGGAGAAGGAAGTGGCAACCCACTCCAGTGTTCTTGCCTGGAGAATGCCAGGGATGGGGGAGCCTGTCAGGCTGCCATCTATGGGGTCGCACAGAGTCAGACATGACTGAAGTGACTTAGCAGTAGCAGCAGCAGCCTCTGCATATATGAAGTTATTGATATTTTTCCTGGAAATCTTGATTCCAGCTTGTACTTCCTCCAGCCCAGCATTTCACATGATGTAATCTGGATATAAGTTAAATAAGCAGGGTGACAGTATACAGCCTTGATATACTCCTTTCCCGATTAGGAACCAGTCTGTTGTTCCATGGTCAGTTCTATCTGTTGCTTCTTGATCTGCATACAGATTTCTCAGGAGGCAGGTAAGGTGGTCTGATATTCCCATTTCTTAGAGAATTTTCCACAGTTTGTTGTGATCCACCCAGTCAAAGGCTTTGATGTAGTCAATAAAGCAGAAATAGATAATTGTCTGGAACTCTCTTGCTTTGTCTATGATCCAGCAGATGTTGGCAATTTGACATCTGTTTCTTCTGCCTTTTCTAAATCCATCTTGAACATCTGGAAGTGCACACTTCACATACTGTTGAAGCTTGGCTTGGAAAATTTTGAGCATCACTTTGATAGCATGTGAGATGAGTGCAATCGAGCAGTAGTTTGAGCATTCTTTGGCATTTCCTTTCTTTGGGACCGAAATGAAAACTTTTCCAGCTCTGTGGCCACTGCTGAGTTTTCCAAATTTGCTGACATATTGAGTGTAGCACTTTCACTGTATCATCTTTTAGGATTAGAAATAGCTCAACTGGAATTCCATCACCTCCACTAGCTTTGTTTGTACTAATGCTTCCTAAGGCCCACTTGACTTTGCATTCCGGGATGTCTGACTGTAAATGAGTGATCACTCCATCATTGTTGTCTGGGTCATTAAGATCTTTTTTGTATAGTTCTCTATTCTTGCCACCATTACTCAATATCTTCTGCTTCTGTTATTTCCATACTGTTTCTGTTCTTTATTGTGCCCATCTTTGCATGAAATGTTCCCTTGCTATCTCTAATTTTCTTGAAGAGATCTTTATTCTTTCCCATTCTTTTTTTTTTTTCTCTCTATTTATTTGCATTGATCCCTGAGGAAGGCTTTTTTTTGTTTAATCTCTGCTTGCTATTTTTTGGAACTCTGCTCTCAAATGGGTATGTCTTTCCTTTTCTCCTTTGCCTTCATTTATTTTCTTTTCTCAGCCATTTGTAAGGACTCCTCAGACAACCATTTTGCCTTTTTACATTTTTCCCTCCCTTGGAGATGGTCTTGATCACTGCATCTGGTACAGTATCATGAAACTCCCTCCACAGTTCTTCAGGCACTCTGTCTATGAGATCTAATCCTTTGAATCTGTCATTTCCACTGTATAATCATAAGGGATTTGATGTAAGTCATATCTTAATGGTCTAGTGGTTTTCCCTACTTTCTTCAATTTAAGTCTATATTTTGCAATAAGGAGGTCATGATCTGAGCCAAAGTCAGCCTCTGGTCTTTTTTTTTTTTCCCCTAACTGTATAGAGCTTCTCTACCTTTGGCTACAAAGAATATACTCAATCTGATTTCAGTATTGACCCTCTGGTGATATCCATGTGTAGTCTTCTCCCATGATGTTGGAAGAGCATGTTTACTATGACCAGATCATTCTCTTGGCAATACTCTGTTAGTATTTGCCCTATTTCATTTTGTTCCCCAAGGCCAAATTTGTCTGTTACTCCAGGTATCTTTTGACTTCCTACTTTTGCATTTGAGTCCCCTATAATGCACAAGACATTTGTGTGTGTGTGTGTGTGTGTGTGTGTGTGTGTTAGTTCTAGAAGGTCTTGTAGGTCTTCATAGAACCATTCAACTTCAGCTCTTTCAGCATTACTGGTCGGAGCATAGACTTGGATTATATGAATGGTTTGCCTTGGAAACAGTGATCATTCTGTCATTTCTGAGAGTGCATCCAAGTATTGCCTTTCAGACTCTTTTGTTGGCTATGAGGGCTACTCCATTTCTTTTAAGGGATTTTTGCCCACAGTAGTAGATCTAATGGTATCTGAGTTAAATTTACCCATCCCAGTCCATTTTAATTCACTGGTTCCTTAAATGTCAATTCAATGTTTACTCTTGCCATCTCCTGTTTGATCACTTTCAACATACTTTGATTCATGGACATAACATTCCAGGTTTCTATGCAGTATTGTTCTTTACATCACTGGACTGTCCTTCCATCACCAGTCACATCCACAACTGGGTGTTGTTTTGCTTTGGCTCTATCTCTTATTTTTTCTGGATCTCTAGTAGCATATTGGGCACCTACTGATCTAGGGAGTTCATCTTTCAGTATCCTATCTTTTTGACATTTCATACTCTTCTTGGGGTTCTCAAGGAAAGAATACTTAAGTGGTTTGCCATTCCCTTCTCCAGTGGATCACATTTTTTCAGAATTCTCCAAAATGACCTGTCTGTCTTGGGTCACCCTACAGAGCATGTCTCATAGTTTCATTGAGTTAGAGAAGGCTGAAATCCAGCCTTGTGAATAATTTGATTAGTTTTCTGTGATTGTGGTTTTCATTCTCTCAGAATTAAATTTTAACAACCTCAACATTTTTTGTTTGAATCAGAGAGCACAAAATGGATAAATAGTTTATATATCCCAATGTAAGAACTGAGGACAATTCTATTAATATATTGCATATAAACATGGAATACAAATAAAATATGATTGTAATATTTGGATTATATCCACATTATTTATGGTTTGGGTAAAATATGCAATGTACTCTAAAGTATATAGTACATTCTATCAGTATCTGTAATCTTAGTCCAAGGAGAAATTCCTCATGATTATTTTCTGTTTTTACATTTTGTTCTACTGTTCTTTCAATACTTGATATGTTCTACATCAACTCCTAAAATCTTATCAGTTCAGTTCAGTTCATTTCAGTCACTCAGTCGTGTTCGACTCTTTGTGATCCCACGAATCACAGCATGCCAGGCCTCCCTGTCCATCACCAGCTCCCAGAGTTCACTCAGACTCAGGCCCATCGAGTAAGTGATGCCAGCCAGCCATCTTGTACTCGGTCGTTCCCTTCTCCTCCTGCCCCCAATCCCTCCCAGCATCAGAATCTTTTCCAATGAGTCAACTNACTGAGTGGCTGAATTGAATTGAACTGAGGTCCCATTTATTTGTTCTTGTTTTTATTTCCATTTTTCTGGGAGACAAAAAAGATCTTGGTATGATTTATATCAGAGAGTGGTCTGCCTATATTTTCTTCTAGGAGGTTTACAGTGTCTGGTCTCACATTTAGGTCTTCAATCTATTTTGAGCTTATTTTTGTGTGTCATGTTAAACAATAATCTAATTTCATTTACACATAGCTATACAGTTTTCTCAGAACCATTTGTTGAAGAGACTATCATTCTAACATTGTGTAGTCTTGCAGTCTTTTTTGAGCAAGCTTTGAATAAAATGTAAAATTTAGGTTGAGTTTGTAATTATCCAATATCATTTGTTGATAAGATCATTTCTATTCCACTTATTTTCTTTGACAGACTTGTCTAAAATTAGCTGACTGTTTCTGGGTGCATCAGTTTCTGGCGTCTTGATTCTGTTCCTTTAATTCATGTATCCTTAACCATGCCAATAGTACATTTTCTTTTTTTCTTTTTTTTTAACTTAGCTCTATGTTAAGTCTTAAAATCAGATAGCATAATTCTTTCAATTTTTTCTTTTTCAAAATTGTTTTGGTTTCCTTGATTTTTCTTTTAAATAAGTAACTAAATTAGATACATCTACAAAGAATACTGTTGGGATTTTAGTAGGAATTGTGCTCTACTGCATACTGCGAGGAGCAAGAAGTAAGAAAAAAATCTACACTATTTTTTTGTTAATACAGTCCAGACAATTCAATGTTAAAGTTCATTCATCCTGCTTATCTTTTATCCCCCTAAAAATTAGATAATTTCCCCCTGAGAATTAGGAAAAACTTTCTATTCCTTCATTTTCCTGAGATCATGTCTTGTCTTGACCTTGAATCTTTCATAAATTGAAATGCTCTAGTCCTTTTTCTGGAGCACTAATTTCTATCATTTGTTCTCATATATTAGCACAACCACTAAGTACTTGTTCTGCATCACAAGAAGCATTTAGAAATATTTGAGTAGTTATGAAATGTACAGAGTCAAATACACAAAGCAGTATCATTATTAAAGGTTGCTTGGCAGTCAGAATGAGTTCTGAGTTTAAAATGTCTGTTGTAATTCTTTCATCTTCCTAGATAGGCCCTGTAAAGGGTCTGAGACTCCTGTCTGTCTGTGTAGCAGCATCTTCAGGTGGGAGCCTGACCTTGTTATTATCCCTCCCCAGAACCCGTGACTTCTGAACAAGGGAAGTCAGTACTCAGGCACCTTTATACTAGAGAGGTCAGATTCACTCTGCACTTCAATCCTTCCTTATGTAGACAGTACATTCTGAGGGACCAGGTTAATATTTCCTTCCTTAGTAACTCAAGAGAGCAAACTCTACAAGGTGAGAATTAATTCAGATACATCCACTTACTATGTGACCCTATAAATTTGTTTTCTTCTTGATCTCAGTGGCATCACCTGTAAAAGCATTACTGTTGTTCTTGCTGCAGCAAAGCCAAATACAATCCTCAGTAAATTCCAATTATTCCCTTGATCTTTTCTGGAATCTACCCTGTAAATATATGATCTTTTTGACATGGACAAGTAATAACACTGAGTTATTTTTATGGCAACTCACATTCTTATACAAAAAAAAAAAAAAAAAAAAAAAAAA
>SJYA01002207.1:433913-503594 GCA_006410615.1 Neotragus moschatus | reverse complement strand
ACTCACATTCTTATACAAAAAAAAAAACAACAATGTATTGAAAAGCTTATTTAATCTGAATTCCAAATTTTGTCTGGATGACATTTCTTGAAAAGAGAATCTAGACTATTTATTTCCTCAGTGACTCACTGGCACCTGCATCACCTTTAATCATCATATTAAGCTTGTTCTGCCAGCATACATAGCCCCTTAAGCATGTGCTGCAATCACTAAGGGTAGAGAAAATTAATTCTTCTTCTACTTTAAATTTCTTCTTCACTAAGGCCAACCATTGTGGGAAAAGAGAGATGAGGGCTAGATGGCAGAATCATGTCTTTTGTGTTGCTTTTCCAGAAATATTTCTAATTAACCACTCCTGAATTGACTAGTTGTAGCTAGGCCAGTTTTGAAAATTGCTTGGATGACTGACATATTGCCTCTATGATCCATGGAATAAGTATGTTTTTATATTCCTGTTAACAAAAGATCCTAAAATTAATAATACATTGGCTTCTATCTAAACTACCATATACCCACTTAGATGCTGTCACAAATTCTACCCTAATTTACTTACTTGAGATCATATATAATTCCTACCATACCATTAAGCTCATTCACTTCTCTTCCTCCAGTTCCTGGTTAGCTGGCAACATTTCAGCATTGTATAGTAACCACTACTTGAAATACTTTCTCTAGTTCCCACAAATGTCTCTGGTTTCTTTGCTCTCAACAGAAATTCAACTCTTGCTTGACAAGCTGCCACATATTAAATCAAATCCATTCAAAGATGCATACCCTTAACCAAATAACAAATTTGGATAAATCCACTATTCTGCCTAGCCCACAACTGTGTCCATGCAGCTGTGTGGCTAAAGGATAAATTTTTTAAAAAATCAGAGTTCTTTCTATTTAAATAGGTCACTATTAGCATATTGTTCATGGGGTTCTCAAGGCAAGACTACTGAAGTGGTTTGCCATTCCTTTCTCCAATGGACCACGTTTTGTCAGAACTCTCCACCATGACCCATCTGTCTTGGGTGGCCCTACACAGCATGGCTCATAGTCCCATTGAGTTAGACAAGGCTGTGGTCCATGTGATCAGTTTAGTTAGTTTTCTGTGATTGTGGTTTTCATTCTTTCTGCCCTCTGATATATAAGGATAAGAGGCTTATGGAATCTTCCTGATGGGAGAGACTGACTGAGAGGGAAACTGGATCTTGTTCTGATGGGCAGAGCTGTGTTCCCTCCCTGTTGTTTGGCCTAAGGCCAAAGTATGGTGGAGGTGATTAAGATAATGGTGACCTTCTTCAAAAGGTCCCATACATGTACTACTGTACTCAGTACCTATGACCCTGCAGCAGGACACAACTGATCAACACCTTCATCAGAGACTCCTGGACACTTACAAGCAAGTTTGGGTTGGTCTCTTGTGGGTCATTGGTCCTTTCTTCTGGGTCCTAGTGCACACAAAGTTGTGTGTGTGTGTGTGCCCTCCTAGAGTCTGTTTCCCAGTCCTGTGTAAGTTCTGGTGACTCTATAGTAGGCTTAATGGTGACCTCCTCTAAAAGGCCTTATGCCATACCCAGGTATGCTGCACCCAGAGCCCCTGCTCCTGCAGCAGGTCCCTGCTGACTTGTACCTCCAGAGGACACTGAAGCACAGTTCTGGCTCAGTTTCTGTGGAGTCTCTGGGTCTTGGTGGACACAAGGTTTATTTGAGCCTTCTAAACATCACTGGCAGATATGGGCTATGGTTCTAAATGCAATTTCACCCTTCCTACCATCTTGCTGGGGCTTCCCCTTTGCCTGTGGACATGGGATATCTTTTTTTTTTTTTGGTATGAACCAACATTTTCCTGTTGTAATTTTACAACCAAGTTGTAATTTTGGAGTTCTCGCAGGAGGAGATGAGCTCATGTCCTTCTACTCTGCCATCTTGTAAGCCAGAGATCACATTGCAAACATTCAATGGATTATCAAAAAAGCAACAGAGTTCCTGAAAAACATCAACTTCTGCTTTATTGACTCTGCCAAGGCTTTTGACTACGTGGATCACAATAAACTGTGGAAAATTCTTCAAAAGATGGGAATAACAGACCACCTGATCTGCCTCCTGAGAAATCTGTATGCAGATCAGGAAGCAACAGTTAGAACTGGACATAGAACAACACACTGGTTCCTAATCAGGAAAGGAGCACATCAAGGCTGTATATTGTCATCCTGCTTGTTTAACTTATATCCAAGTACATCATACAAAATGCCGGGCTAGAGGAAGCACAAGCTGGAATCAAGATTGCCTGGACAAATATCAATAACCTCAGATATGCAGATGGCACCACCCTTATGGCCGAAAGCAAAGAAAAACTAAAGAGCCTCTTGATGAAACTGAAAGAGGAGAGTGAAAAAGCTGGCTGAGAACTCAGCATTCAGAAAGCTAAGATCATGCATCTAGCCCCATCATTTCATGGCAAATAGATGGGGAAACAATGGAAATAGTAAGAGACTTTATTTTGGGGGGCTCCAAAATCACTGCAGATTGTGACTGCAGCCATGAAATTAAAAGACACTTTCTCCTTGCAAGAAAAGCTATGGCCAACCTAGACAGCATATTAAAAAGCGGAGACATTACTTTATGGTTTGCCAGTAGTTATGTATGAATGTGAGAGCTGGACTGGGAAGAAAGCTGAACCCTGAAGAAATGATACTTTTGAACTCTGGTGTTGGAAAAGACTCTTGAGAGTCCCATAGATTGCAAGGAGAGTCAACCAGTCCATCCTAAAGGAAATCAGTTCTAAATATTCATCTGAAGGACTGATGCTGAAACTCCAATACGTGGCTGCCTGATGGGAAGAACTGACTCATTTGAAAAGACCCTGATGCTGGGAAAGATTGAAGGCAGGAGGAGAAGGGATGGATGATTGGATGTCATCACTGACTCAATGGACATGAGTCAGAGTAAGCTCTGAGTGTTGGGGATGGACAGGGAAACCTGGTATGGTACAGTCCATGGGTTCTCAAAAAGTCCAAAATGAAGGGAACATCACAAGATCATTGGTATGACAAGGCAACCAGGGTTTATTCCTCTAATCCATTGCCTCTGCCGCTCTTCTAATCGATTATCATAGTGTTCTCTTCTCTTCTAAATTTTGTGACATCACTCTTCAATCATCTCTCTCCATAGATGACCTGACTTTCTGCTTCAAGGAGATGATAGACACAACTAAAAGCATTTCCTTCTGCCATCTTTCCAAACTACCCACCTGTCTTTCCTCTTAATACTATAGTTGGACTCTTCCTGCTCATGTGCATGACCATCCCTTTTACTTATAAAAGAATGTTATCCTGTGATACCAAGTCAAGGATATTTCTCAAGTAGGTCTCCCCTTTTCCTTTACCATTTTCCCTTCTCTATTTGACCAAATGAATCAGAATACAAATAATGTATTTTCTCTTATTGCAAGAACCATACTTTTTTTTTTTTTACCCCATTGACCCTCAAGCTTTTGATTTATTTATCTGCTCTCTTTTGCAGCAATGCTCCTAAAGAATTGCCTAATCTATCCATCACCCAACTTTTTTCTTCTTTCTTAAGTCTTGAGAATTTTTTTAAAACTTCTCTGAAAATAATCTTTTTGTGGTCACCATGACCACTGTGAAGTTAAGAATGGTGATATCACTCTTTTAATCTTGCTTGAGCCACAGCATCATTTAACTTGGTAGATGTTAGATGCTCTTCTTAGAAACATGTTAGATGTAAGATTCTCTTATTAGAAACCTAGACCACTCAGCTTCGAGGGTGTCAGTTTTTATTTGTTTCCTCCCATGTTAATATAAGGTCCATTAGACAGATAGGGATTTTTTCCAGTTTCATTCAGCAATGTATTCCTAGCACCTGGGAAAGTAGCTGGCACATACCAACTGCTCAATAATGTATTTTGAATTAACTAACTCATTATATTATTACCTCTTTTCCCTTACAGAAAGAACTACAATGTCTTAAAGCTCTAGATTCAGTAATTTTGTCTACAATGCAGTTCCAAGAGAAAATTTATAAAGACTTGCTCTCTCTCATTAAGACACATTACACTGTTTAACATTGACTTTCTATCTGATCATATGCTCCCAAGTTCTTAGGCTGTGGTTAGATTGAGTCTAGTGGTTTGGAAGTCCATGAAGAAATGCACTGTTGATTCACTGTTGATATCACTTCAGTGATAGCAACTTTATATAATAAGAAAAGGAAAGAAGGTGTTAGTCTTTCAGTCATGTCCAACTCTTTGCAACCTCATGGCCTATATAGCCTGCCAGTCTGCTCTGTTCATGAAATTCTCCAACCAACAATACTGGAGTGGGTTGCTGCTCCCTTCTCCAGGGGATCTTCCTGACACAGGGATTGATTCTAGGTCTTTTGCATTGCAGGCAGATTTTTTTTTTTTTTTTTTTTAACTGTCTGAGCCACCAGGAAGCCCATATGTCAAAGAAGGTAAATCAGTTTGTAACATTTAATTTAGAAGTCCCATGCTCCCTCAAAATTAGGTAAACTTGTGCCAAGCCAATGATTTCTCAGTATAAAGAGGCTTTTACTCTTTCCAAAGTCTCAGAAAAAATGTGCTTATCGCATGGCTCTTGTTGAGTCTACATCTCAACAGATCCAGATATGAAACTCTGTCCTCTGTTGGCTAGGAAATATAACCCCACTTTAGATATGAATTTGCTGAAGATGTATGCTATAGTTTTTATTGAAGGAATTTGTTCAATATGACCCACAGGTGACTTTTGCCACCTTTTTGACATATGGTCTTTCCTCCTATGCAGAACCCCTTTGTTCTCTTGCCTTTTTCCAGAAGTTCTTGCCCCTGACAGGGTGTCACCACTGTGAAGCCCAGGTTTTAGAAACATTTAATCCATTACCAGAATCTGTATTCATGATCCATGAGTGACCATCTCCTGAGTAAGCAAAAATGGAAATTCATAAACTCATTTGCACTTTGAAAAACATATAAATTAATCAATTAGGGGAAAAATTGAATTATAATTAAAATAAACTGTTCAGCTGTATTTTAGTATCCAGTATAAATGTCATTTTCTTGGAAAAAAGATCTCTTATGTTCTCCTAGCAACCCACTCCAGTTTTCTTGCCTGGAGAATCCCAGAGATGGGGGAGCCTGGTGGGCTGCCATCTATGGGGTCGCACAGAATCGGAGATGACTGAAGTGACTTAGGCATGCATGCATGCATTGGAGAAAGAAATGGCAACCCACTCCAGTGTTCTTGCTTGGAGAATCCCAGAAATGGGGGAGCCTGGTGGGCTGCCGTCTATGGGGTCACACAGAGTCGGACATAACTGAAGTGACTTAGCAGCATCAGCAGCAGCATGTTCTCCTAGAAATTTGTATCCCCCTTTCTTTCCCCTTCAACAACTTCAATGCTTACTAAAAAAAAAAAAAAAAAAAGTGTGAAATACCATTCTTATAGATAATTCACTCTGGACCATTAAACATTTTCAAGGGTTGGCAAGCCTTGCTTTTCTTACTTATTTGAAAAAGTGAAATTCTTAAGCCATTCACAGTATAAGGCTGGAATAACCTTCTGGCTTTCCAGTGATTTGTGAAATCCCATTCGGATTGCTCCAAGTAAATTACTGAAGCACAGGCCTGGTCCTATGAAAGCCACATTTTCAGCTTTAGGAGGCTGAAATATCAATAGAAGCAGATCATCAAAAATCCTCTGAATATTTTATCAGTTATGCTAATATATAGTAAGAAAATTATTTCAATAACAGCCCCAGACCTACAGCCCCAGTCCCTTAAGGTATTTTCAAATTGTCAGTACCTCATAAGTTGCATGCAAGCAAACATGTTGATTTGATGCATTAATAAACAATAATGAGGTTTAAGACTACAATAGAAGTTGATCATGTGTACTTCTTATCTACACTTCCATCAAAGTTAATGACATGTGACATTTTTATTACTTTAGGAGTTTCACTTGTTTATTTTATTATCCTCTGGAATGACAGCTTGTTGATATTCAGTGATTTGGACTTTATATTTGTGTGGTTAAACATGCTGCCTCACATCTTTCTTTAATAACCACATTTTTTTTAAAGGTAAGGCACAGATTTAAAAATCTATTAAAACAATCTATGGAAGAGAATTATCTCTTTGTAAAGAGACTAATTCATAGAGAAAGAGGATACAAATAATTTCATTATTAAGCTTAAGTAATAAATATAAAAATCTAATTAAAATAAAAAAACACACTCAGTCATGTCCAACTCGTTGGGACCCCAAGGACTATACAGTTCAGTCCAGAATACTGGAATGGGTAGCCTTTCCCTTCTCCAGGGGATCTTCTCAACCGAGGGATTGAACCCAGGTCTCCTGCATGGCAGGCAGAGTCTTTAGCAGCTGAGCCACAAGGGAAGGCCAATAAATATAAAAATCTAATTAAAAATAAAAGAATTTATGGATGCCATTTTGATAGTACTCAAATGTTAGTAGCCAAATGCTTTGGAAAAATAACATCTTTTGAAAATGCTAATGAAAATTTTTACAATATACATTTGAAATAAAATGTTTCATTAATTCATTGAAACCATGGTTACACAATAGTTAATTTTCTTAGGCTATCAATGAAGTATAACATAAAATAATTATATTAATTAGCATATAATCATATCTAATAAAAATTTATCATTATATATAAAAAATAAAAAATAAATTAGAGTTTTCTATTGGTCTACTGAGAAAGTCTTGGTTGGGCCTACTCAAAATAAATTTCAGGGTAATTTTCTCTTAAATGATTTTCCCATAATCACACTTAGGAGTCAGTTAATTTATTGACTTCAGTTTTGGGTAGCTCCATGAAATTTGGTTTCACAATGCCCAGATGAAGCTTTGTTGAACTTAAAAGCATGCCACTGAATATTTGGCAAAACCAAGCTGTTACAGCAACTTTTAGACCTCTCAGGTCACACTACACATGCCTACATCCTTGTGATAAATACTGGAGTGTATTCCATAAGTCCACCAAAGTTGTTGTGTTTTATAAGTTGCCATTCTAGCCATCTGATCCATTTCATAACATTTACCTATATTCCTCAAAATAGGTATTTTCTTTGTCACATGAATTCACCTTTATTTTTTTGTTTGCTTGGTTTTTATCTATCTTCTGAGAAATTTTCTACTAGGTCAGCTTTCAGTCGCACAAAATTAAGGGTTTTTTTAGAATTTTTATTTTATATTAAAGGGCAGTTGATGACTAATGTGTTAGGTTTAGGTATATAGCAAAGTGATTCATTTATACATGTACATGTATCTATTCCTTTTTAAATTCTTTAAGGTTATGACAGAGTATCGAGCAGAGTTTCATGTGCTATACAACAGGTTCTTGTTGGTTATCTATTTTAAATGTAGCATTGTGTACTTGGGATTTCCCTATAGTTCAGATCGTAAGGAAACTGTTTGCAATGCAGGAGACCTGGGTTCAATCCCTGGGTCAGGAAGATACCCTGGAGAAGGAAGTGGCAACCCACTCCAGTATTCTTGCCTGGAGAATTTCATAGACGGAGGAGCCTGGCAGTCTACAGTCCACGGGGAAGCAGAGTTGGTCACGACTAAGTGACTAACACACATTGTGCACATGTTAAGTCCAAATTCCCAGTCTATCCCTCCTGGTAATGATAAGTTTGTTCTCCAAGTCTGTGAGTCTGTTTATGTTTTGTAAACAAATTCATTTGTATCATTTTTTAGATTCTACATGTAAGTGATATATGATATTTGTCTTTCGCTGTCTGACTTACTTCATTTAATATGATGATCTCTAGATACATCCATGTAGCTGAAAATGCATTATTTCATTGTGTTTAATGGCTAAGTAATGTTCCATTATATGTATATAACATATCTTATTTATCCAGTCAACAGCTAATGGACATTAGGTTGTTCCCATGTCTTGGCTATTGTAAATATTGCTACAGTGATCTTTGGGGTACATGTATCCTTTAAAACTGTATTTTTCTCCAGATATATGCACAGGAGTGGGGCTGCTGAATCATATGGTAGTTCTATGTTTCGTTTTTTAAGGAATCTCCATGCTGTTCTCTATAGTGGCAGTACCAATTTATATTTCCACCAACCATGTAGGACAGTTTCCTTTTCTCTACACCTTCTTCATTATTTACTGTTTATAGCTTTTTGATGATGACTATTCTTATTGCTGTGAGATGATACCTCATTGTAGTTTTGCCTTGTTTTCTTCTAACAACTAGCAATGTTGAGCATCTTTTCATGTGCCTCTTGGCCATCTGTATGTCTTCTTTGCAGAAATGTGTTTTTAGATATTCTGTTTTTAATTTTTTTTAATATTAAGCCACATAAGTTATTTGTAAAATTAAATTTTTTTTAACTTCACTGAAACTGACACAGCTAGAATCTTCCTTTAGGTCTCTTTAACTCACTCTATGTTTCCAGCTAGAAAAGAGGCCATGAATTATTTTTGATTGCTTTCCTTCTTGCACCTCCAAATTCTACTTTGTAAAGTCTCCACATTACTATCCTTTATGAATATTTCTTTTTAAAAAAATTTTTTTCACGTGTCATTTTTTTTTTAGTTGAAGGATAATTGCTTTACAGTTGTTTTCTGTCAAACATCAACATGAATCAGCCATTGGTGTACATATATCCCCTCCCTCTTGACCTTTAAGAATATTTCTGAATGTTTCCCAACTAAACTGCTATGATTTCAAAAGTCTCTTCCTAACATCCTGATTTCAATAACTTCTTCCTGAATCTATTTTCCCTGCCACTGACAGTGGACTTCTAAAAATGGATTCTTCATTTGCTGCAGAAAAGATTTCAATGTTCTCTATCCCCATTCACCATGAAAACCCAACTGTTCTACTCAAAATGTCTTCAAGGTAATATTAAATACTGTAATATAGTTTAAAAGAGTTTGTGTGCTTCCTGAAAAAATATGGCATCATTACATGGAAGATTTGATTCATGGGATCTGTAGTGTTGATAAACTCTTTAAGGAAAAAACGTCTATCATAAATCTTCAAATTTTATTCTTATTGAGTTAAAATGAAGATGAGGGGAAAAAAACCAAAAACATTCAGGTAGACATAATGATACAAGGGAAGATTAAATCATCAGGCTTGCTAGAAGGATAAACAAAGGTAATTACATGGTTAATTTTATAATTTACACTTCCAACAAATATCTTCAAGATGAAATATTGTATTTTACTAGGGACTTTGTTTCTGCTGTTAGTCTCTCTGTCAGATTATTTCAAGCTAGGAGGAATTCAAGATAACCTGTCAGAAAATATTATCACACTTTTTTTTTTTAAGAAAGAAAGAATGCAAATTTTGTTGATAAAAGTCTGTCAAATCCATCAGGTTTCATGCTACACTCAGGTCCCATTTGTATTCTGAGTACAAACATCTCTCAGATTTTTAAAAGGATTTTTTCCCTGCAGAAAAAAGAAACTAGATTTTAATATTTCAGTTGTTTTTGCAAAGGCAAATTGGGGCTTTACTTGTAAGTCTGTATCATGAAGAGTATGTGCATAGCTTGTGATTTATTATAGCAGAGCTGTGACTTACAGTTGGAAGATTCATTTATATAGTTTTTTTTTTATTACTTTTCTCTGAAGTTTACCTTTTGCTGGTCTTTTCTTTGTGTCTATAGGATATTACTAATGTAAGTTATTGACAATACATTCTATTACATAAGACATATACAGAAAGAAATGGCATTTATGCCCATAGATGCACATTTGGAGGATCTGAAGTATTTAAGTGAATTTAACAATCAAACATTTGAATAAAATACATAATAGCTTTTTGTATATTTTATGTGCATTGCATCAATGATGAGAAACTGCGTCTNTAATGTAAGTTATTGACAATACATTCTATTACATAATACATATACAGAAAGAAATGGCATTTATGCCCATAGATGCACATTTGGAGGATCTGAAGTATTTAAGTGAATTTAACAATCAAACATTTGAATAAAATACATAATAGCTTTTTGTATATTTTATGTGCATTGCATCAATGATGAGAAACTGCGTCTATAAGTATATAATAACGTATAAAATATGTATATAATATATATTTTAAATAAAATATTTACAAAATATTTATTTTCATTACTTTTATTTATATATGTAAATTTTATGACACTTAAAAAGAATGAATAAATTTTATATTCTCAACTAAGGCAAATGGTTCCCTGAGTTAAGAAACACAAGTGGAGGAACTGGTCTGTGACTTTGACGAAGAAATTTTAGTAAATAATTATTTAGAAGGGTGTGGAGGTCACCTATAGCAAATATGTAAAATAAAACATCCAGAGCTGGTACCAAATTATGAGATAACCAAACTAAAACCAAGAACTGATAGGAGGGATTGAGAAAAAACAAAGAACATGTGAAATAAATAATATTTGGGAAACCAAGGAAAGTACATTTCAAGAAAATAGTCCATATTTTGAAATGCTATATATGTAAGTTGACTGATTTGTTGTTGTTGTTATTTAATTGCTAAGTTGTGTCTGACTNTGGGATCAGATGTCATGATCTTCATTTTTGAATGTTGAATTCTATGCTAGAATTTTCTCTCTCCTCTTTCACCCTCATCAGGAGGTTTTTGTGTGCTGTGCTTAGTCACCCAGTTATGTTTGATCCTTTGAAACACCATGGACTGTAGCCCACCAGGCTCTCTGTCCATAGGGATTCTCCACTCAGGAATACTGGAGTGGGTTTCCATGACCATCTGCAGGGGATCTTCCCAGCCCAGGGATCGAACCCAGGTCTCTTACATTGCAGGCAGATTCTTTACTGTCTGAGCCACCAGAGATGACAAAGAGGATCTTTAGTTCTTCTTTACTTTCAGTTATTGGAGTGATATCATCTGCATATCTGATGTTGTTGATATTCCTCCAGGCAATCTTGATTCCAGCTTGGGATTCATCCAGGATGGCTTCTCATGATATACTCTGCATATAAGTTAAATAATCAGGGTGACAATATACAACCTTGATGTACTCCTTTCCCAATTTGGAATCAGTATGTTGTTACATGTCTAGTTCTAACTGTTGCTTCTTGACCTGCAAACAGTTTTCTCAAGAGGCAGGTAAGGTGGTCTGGTGTTCCCATCTCTTTAAAACATTTCCACGTTTTGTTGTTTTCCACACAGTCAATATTCTTAGCATACTCAATGAAGCAGAAATAGATGTTTTTATGGAACTCCCTTGCTTTTTCTATGATCCAATGGATGNCTGCAAACAGTTTTCTCAAGAGGCAGGTAAGGTGGTCTGGTGTTCCCATCTCTTTAAAACATTTCCACGTTTTGTTGTTTTCCACACAGTCAATATTCTTAGCATACTCAATGAAGCAGAAATAGATGTTTTTATGGAACTCCCTTGCTTTTTCTATGATCCAATGGATGTTGGCAATTTTACCTCTAATCATTTTGCCTTTTCTAACTCCAGCTTTTATATCTGGAATTTCTCAGTTCTCACGCTGCTTAAGGGTAGCTTGAAGGATTTTGAACATTACCTTGCTAGCATGTGAAATTAATACAATTGTACNCTCTAATCATTTTGCCTTTTCTAACTCCAGCTTTTATATCTGGAATTTCTCAGTTCTCACGCTGCTTAAGGGTAGCTTGAAGGATTTTGAACATTACCTTGCTAGCATGTGAAATTAATACAATTGTACAGTAGTTTGAACATTCTTTGGAATTGTCTTTTTTGGAACTGGAATGAAAACTGACCTTTTCCAGTCCTGTGGTTATTGCTAAATTTTCCAAGTTTGCTGATATATTCAGTGAAGCATTTTATCAGCATCATCTTTTAGGATTTTAAATAGCTCAATTGGAATTCTATCCAGCTGATCTTTGTATGTGTATAACTAAATCACTTTGCTGTACACTTTGCTGTACATGTGAAACTAATACAACATTGTAAATCAAATACTTGATTTGCAAGATATTTATATAAACAGATAAAAACAAATATAAACTGTTTCAAAATCTAGAAGTAAACATTACCAAAGAGACAACATCACATTTATAAACCAGGTCTAACTTCTTTAAGTTAATCTTTTCTTCTGTGACTTCGTTCATACTCTTAAACTGTAACAAATATTTTCTTGTCCTTACAAGGCAATGGCTACTAGTATTACATATATGGAAGTAAAATACAACAGTACATTCATCTCCTCTTATGACAAAAATTGTTTTACTCAACATGGGGCAGCAGACAAATTCTCAACTTTTCTAAATTGATAAATTGTGGCAGCCAGCACAGCTGTTCTAAAGCTCATACTTGTAGAGTGCCAAGATCAACTAGGAAACTCTCTCATGTACTCAAAAAGATATGTCAGTTCAGTTCAGTTCAGTCGCTCAGTCATATCCAACTCTTTGTGACCCCATTGACCGCAGCATGCCAGGCCTCCCTGTCCATCACTAACTTCAGGAGTTTACCCAAACTCATGTCCATTGAATTGGTGATGCCATCCAACCATCTCCTCCTCTGTTGTCCCCTTCTCCTCCTGCTCTCAATCTTTCCCAGCATCAGAGTCTTTTNAGAGGGAAAATCTTGCTGAGAGAATGTAATGCAGATGAAGAAGGAATTCCGGTGGCTAGAGGTCCCCACTGCACAAAGCCATCCAGCCATCTCATCCTGTGTCATCTCCTTCTCCTCCTGCCCTCAATCTTTCCCAGCATCAGGGTCTTTTCAAATGAGTCAACTCTTCACATCAAGTGGCCAAAATATTGGAGTTTCAGCTTTAACATCAGTCCTTCCGATGAACACCCAGGACTGATCTCCTTTAGGATAGACTAGTTGGATCTCCTTGCAGTCCAAGGCACTCTCAAGAGTCTTTTCTAACACCACAGTTCAAAAGCATCAATTCTTCAGCTCTCAGCTTTCTTTATAGTCCAACTCTCACATCCATACTTGAATACTGGAAAAACCATAGCTTTGACTAGACGGACCTTTATTGGCAAAGTAACGTCTCTGCTTTTTAATATGCTATCTAGGTTGGTCATAACTTTCCTTCCAAGGAGTAAAAGTCTTTTAATTACATGGCTACCATCACCATCTGCAGTGATTTTGGACAAGTTACATTATTTTGCAGATCCTAAAATAAATATCATCCACATTTCAAGGTTCCAGTATTCTATGAATCTATATATTTAGCATCGGATTTCAATCACAAATACAAAAACCTCAAACACAAATGATGCTGAGGACATGTATACTCAGTGGCAGCCATGATTCCAAGCATGTTTCATGATTTTATTTTTCCACTTAACCCTCAGTACAGTTGTGTGGAGTGGGCATTATTCTAATCCTCCATTTTGCAGACAAGAAAACTAAGTCATGGCTTAAAAATTGTAGGGTGGCAGTAACATATGTGACTTAAGTGAAATGAATGATGTGAGTCAGACTGAATTTGACACCATGCAACCAACACATTTGACTCACTGCAGCCAACTTCTCTGTTCTGAGAAGTACATTCTTGATCAAAGTGCTGAAGTAATTATTTCTTTGGTACAACAGTGCATTATTAAGAAATCAAATAACATATTTAAAACCCATTCTCTTATAAAAGCAATATTCTATAAGTCTACATTACCCTCCAGGTGTTTTTACAACACAAGCAAGACAAGGGTATATTTAGCTTGCTGAGCAAACCAAACTTTACAAAATAACCATGTTCTTGCCAAAGTCATCTTGTTGCCTGAATCTCCTTTCTGCTTTTGAGACAGGGGACAGTGGGCCTCTGGGATGGACATCTAGTGTTTGTCAAGTGGAGTAAAATTCAAGTTTTCTTCTTACCCAGATACTCTGAGGACAAAGCTAGTGGTAAAGCTGAGCTCTTCTAAAGCAAAGAGATAAGGTACCCACTCCTGCGGTCGAGGAAGATTTTCCTGTCTGTACTTGCACAGGAAGGCTTCTTGGGGGTTGAAAAGGGAGGGGACCCCACCCCATAATAAGTGTAGACATGCATCCATAGGCCTCTCCAGTGGGATCCATCGTAGTAAAAAGTTGAGCATGCATCTTGGGAAGGATCCATGGATGAGTCATGTGTGAAGAAAGAATCAGGATAACTGACCAGAGGTTGACAGAGACCCAGAAGGGCTCTCTTATGTAAGTGATTGATGTCACCTCCATACCGTGTTCCTCCTTACTCCTCCCCGAGTGTGTACTCTGCCTAGTTTTTGATGGACTGTGCTCTTTGTCACTCAGAATGCTCACATTCTTCTCCAGGTGTGTGTCTCTCTCCGCCTAGTGTCTGACTTACTGCCTTCCTCCTCTTTAGAGAGGATGCCCATACCCTTTCTTTCTGAGTGTGTATNCCTTACTCCTCCCCGAGTGTGTACTCTGCCTAGTTTCTGATGGACTGTGCTCTTTGTCACTCAGAATGCTCACATTCTTCTCCAGGTGTGTGTCTCTCTCCGCCTAGTGTCTGACTTACTGCCTTCCTCCTCTTTAGAGAGGATGCCCATACCCTTTCTTTCTGAGTGTGTATTTCTGCTCTGCTTCTGAGTTGGATTAACAAATTGTTTTCATCCGTGCTGTCCTGTACATTGCTCTCTCTCTGATAATTACCTTTGTACCTGTTTGTATAGTTTTTCCCTCCTTGAAATATTCTTGCTTTCAACTAGGTGAAAGAGACAGGGTCGCTTTTCTTCCAGCCTCTAGCCACTGGTGTTCTAGTGGTTAGGATTTTCATCCAGGTTACTCAGGTTTAATTCCTAGGCAGAGAGCTGAGATGTTCCTTCAGGACTGCTCACTGCTCTCCCTCCAAGATCATTATCGTCTATGTGGCAATTTTTTATTTTTCACACTGATTGGTTTTGCATATGCCAAAAACTTATTTTTATGATTGTCCTTGACCCTCTGAAAGTCACTTTAAGATGTGAGATCATGATTTAAGAGTTTCGTCTCTGGCATCTTGTGTAAGTTATGGCAATGCATAAATATAAACCAATCTTTTATATGTTTACTGAACATAAAGATTCCTAGTGAGAAGTAGAATCAGAATAAGAAAATGGTTTTAAGAAGTTTTTTTTCAAAATGTGGTTCTAGAATCATTCACCCTAGAAATATGTATTTCTAAAAGGTACAGATTCATGTGTTACATAACATGCTTTCTATAACAAAGTTTCCTTTTGTGAAGAGATACCATTTATTCTTGGCAAGATCCCCAGTGATTCTTGTGCATTCTATTTGTAGTTTGATTCCTAAATCATCAGACACATTCTCTTATCAGTTGAGCTGAACACTAGACTATGAATAAGTTGAACGCTAGTGTAGTTTTTATATGGTTCATATATTATCTCCATCCATAATTTGATATATTTGTTATTGCTTCTTTAAAACAGCATCTATTGCTTTCATTTAAAGACCCTGAATGTATGGATATGAAAGTTGGACCATAAAGAAGGCTGAGCATTGAAGAATTGATTCTTTTGAGCTGTGATGTTAGAGAAAACTCTAGAGAGTCCCTTGAACTGAAAAATCAGAAGTCAATTCTAAAGGAAATCAATTCTGAATGTTCATTAGAAAGACTGCTGCTGAAACTGAAGCTCTGAAACTTTGGCTACCAGATGTGAAGAGCTGACTCATTAGAAAAGACCCTGATGCTGGGAGAGATTGAAGATGGAAGGTGAAGGGGACCACAGAGGATGAGATGGTTGGATGGCATCTCTGACTCAATGGACACGAGTTTGAGTGAACTCCAGGAGATGGTGAAGGACAGGAAAGCCTGGTGTGCTGCAGTCCATGGAATCACAAAACATCAGACACGACTGAGTGACTGAACACAGTGAAGACCCTAAATAGTTTATTTAATTTTCAGTGAAAGTTGGTCAGTCGTGTCCAATTCTTTGTGACCCCATGGACTAGGCATTCCATGTAATTCTCTAGGCCTGAACATTGGAGCGGGTAACCTTTCCCTTCTCCAGGGGATCTTCCCAACACAGGGATTGAACCCAGATTTCCCACATTGCAGGCGGACTTTTACCAGCTGAACCACAAGGGAAGCCTATTTTCAACTTTACCTTTTTTTTTTTTTTTTTAATTGAAATAAAATGACTAATCACTCCAGTATTCTGGCCTGGAGAATTCAATGGACAGTGTAGTCTATGGGGTCGCAAAGAATCAGATAGACTGAGTGACTTTCACTTTCACTTCATAGTTGATTTACAGTGTTGTCTTAGGTTCAGGTGTACAGCAAAGTGATTCAGTTATACATACATACATACATAATATCCATAGATAATGTTTCAGATTCTTTTCTATTATAGGTTATTACAAGATACTGCATATAGTTTCTGTACTCCAGAAGGACCTTGTTTATCTATTTTACATATATGTAGTGTGTATCTGTTAATCCTCCAAACATAATTTACCCCTCCTTTGGTAACCATAAATTGTTTTCTATGTCTGTGAGTCTATTTCTATTTCGTAAATAAGTTCATTTGTGTCAATATTTTAGATTCCACATATAAGTGATATGTGTGTGTGTACCTGTGTTTGTGTTAGTCACTCGGTCGTGTCCAGTTTTTTATGATCCTGTGGACTCTAGTCTACTAGGCTCCTCTGTCCATGGAATTCTCCAGGCACGATTATGCGAGTGGGCAGCCACTGCCTTCTCCAAGGGGATCTTCCTGACTCAGGGGTTGAACCTGTGTCTCCTGCATTGCAGGCAAATTCTTTACCATCTGAGCCACTGAGGAAGTCCCTATAAGTGACATCACAAGATATCTGTCTGACTTACTTCACTTAATATGATAATCTCTAGGTCCATCCATGTTGCTGATCTCTTAAGTATCTTCTCTCATCACTCTCCCTTATTGCCATTTTTCCCTAAAAACACACATTTGCATCTTCTATTCCCAGGCCCAAGCCTTCCTCAATTGCTTTTATTGCTCTTTAATGACAATTCCATATGGCTGTATAGTTTGTTTGTTTTTTTTTTTTGCTGCAAACAGACATCTAGTGTAAAGCGTAATGAAAGTTAGCTCTCTTTGTTAACCCAAGTCTGTTAACTAAAAGTTAGATTAGTCTGAAGGAAGGGAAACCTCTAAATTCTTTATTGAGATAGGCAGTTTTTCTGCCCAAACATGAATTTCTTTTTTAAATTTACCTGTAAGTATTGTGCGTGCTCACTCAGACCTTGTTAATTGAAATCTAGTGTTAGTTGCTGTCCTGAAATCTTTAATTGTGATTTCTTTTTCAATCCTCAAAATATCCTTCACATGTTGGCTTTGTTTATTATACAGTAGTCATAATGAAAACCACCAAAAATAAAACTTTTTGCAACAGAAATGAAATGTTTCTTGTTCCTGTAACATAGACCAAAGTGATCTGAAATTTCTGTATGCAGGTTACATAGAATGGTCAGCCACACAGTTGTTAGGGAAAAAGGCATTTGAAGACTCAGTCTTTTAAACATTGTAAATGGATTTCAAATTTACCTTAGGCTTTGGCCTCCAACCCAAAGATGAAGAAAGGGCATGAAGAGTTGTTTATAGGTTTTTTCTTTCTTTTGTTAGTGTATGACTCAGAAGCTCTGCACATCACTTTGGCATGCTGCATAATGGTTAGAACTCATATCAGTGCCTTGTGTAACTGTGAGAAGGTCCGACAAGTCTTGTGATTGTGTTTATGGGAGGAAGAAATGGGGTTGATAAATATCTGGCCAATTCTGCTTCATAGGTAGGATTTTTTGACAACTGAGAAAACAGAAGCTTAACAAATTTAAGATACTGGATTATGTTTATATGCTTAACAATTTTGACATTGGGCTTTGATGATTCTTCTGATTTTCAAAGCAAGAATTATTAAGCGTGTTTCAATTGATGCTTCTAGATTTAGCTTTAAAAATCCCCAATGAAGTTATTCCTGAATAAGTTAACTTATAGAAGACATGCACTATGACAGACCATGGAATAAACTCCTAAAACTCTATGAAAGTTAAAAAGAAATCATTAACATAATTTTAGCACCATACGCCTCTTTGATGTGTAAATTCAGTGCATTACCTGGAGGTAGTCCCAATTATGCCAGCATTTTAATAAAATATAGGATATTTAAAGTTTTCTTTGGGGAAAATTTACTCACCAAATAGGTACCACTGACCCTTTTATTTATATACTGTAACCACATTATTGACCTGGGATAGATACTCACAATATATTTTCAAATTTTATCAAGGTACATGTTTCATGCAACCATGATTCACTGATGTGAATATTTAAAGTTTGTGAGATATAATTTGTAAAAATGTAACACAGTTCATCCAGAGGATTCAAATTGGTGCTGATCCTAGTATAACAGTACTTCTCTAATCTTGAGAGTTTCAAACTATCACTGAAGGAAAAACTCTTTTTCTTCTGTGAATACTCGATCCTCTTCAGCCACAGCAAAGCATACACATGAATCTTGATGAATTTTGAAGTAGGAAAACTTAACAGCGCATTTTATTACAGTATGCAAAGCATTACAAATCCTCTTTAGTAAAATAAATGTTGTTTATTTTTAAAATAATTTAATGTGGTTGACAACTAAAATATTTTATCATGAAAAAAGTGAAAACCTAGTATTTTATCTGGTTCAAGTAATTATTAGCACAATCTTATAATTGCTTAAAAAGAAAGATAATATGGTTTTGGAAAAACACACACACAAGCTGGTTAATGTTTGCCATTGTTTTCTTTAAAATAGTTCAGATTTTGTGTATTTTTACTTGTGCATTTATTTATAAAAATATATATTTATCTATATATGTGTGCATATATATGTTTATATATGTATATATTGATACATGTACATATGCATCTATGTATTATGTATATTATATATAAATATTATATTTATCTTTATAAACTTTGCAATGACATATCAAGGAATAATTATAGTACAAGAGAGGTGAATATTCTAATTTTCTAGTAAAAGTGGCAGTGACATTTCCTTTGCTTTATATGTCATATTGGGACTAGACTCAGTCAGGATCCATGTGCTTTTTAACAATGTCTTCACAGCTAATTGTATAATATTAAATAGTCCTCTATTATTCTGCACTCAAGTTTCCTCAGTTTTATATGAAATATTTTCTTTAGGATTAGGCTACTCTGTCAAGTTTACTCTGAACCAAATAATTTTAGTTTTCTATTAACTTTTATCCTGGAGAAGGAAATGACAACCCACTCTGGTACTCTTGCCTGGAAAACCCCGTGGATGGATGGAAGAGCCAGCTAGGCTACAGTCCATGGAGTTGCAAAGAGTTGGACACAACTGAGAGACTTCACTTTCACATTGATTTCTTTTAATACTCAAAAAGTGTTTTATTTTATGTTGGAGGATAGTGATTTCAATGTTATATTAGTTTCAGGTGTACAGCAAAATGATTTCAGTTAAACATATACATATATATTCTTTATCAGATTCTTTTCACATATAAGTTATTACATAAAGTTGAGTAGAGGTCCTTGTGCTATACAGCAGGTCCATGTTGATTATCTACTTTAAATACAGTAGTGTGTGCTCAGTTGCTCAGTTGTATCTGATCCTTTGCAACCCCATGGACTGTAGCCCGCCAGGTTCCTCTGTCCATGGGATTTCCCAGGCAAGAATACTGNCAGCCTTGATGTACTCCTTTTCCTATTTGAAACCAGTCTGTTGTTCCATGTCCAGTTCTAACTGTTGCTTCCTGACCGGCATATAGGTTTCTCAAGAGGCAGGTCAGGTGGTCTGGTATTCCCATCTCTTTCAGAATTTTCCACAGTTTATTGTGATCCACACAGTAGTATGCATATGTTCATCCCAACCCCCTAATTCATCCCTCCTCCCCAGTTTTCCCCTTTGGTAGACATGAGTTTGTTTTCTAAGTTTGTGAATCTGTTTCTGTTTTGGAAATAAGTTCATTATATCACATTTAGATTCCATATATAAGTAATATCATGTGAAATATATCTTTTTCTGTCTGTTTGCACTTAGTATGATAATATCTAGGTCCATCCCTGTTGATGCAAGTGAGATTGATTCATTTTTATCAATGAGTTATGTTCCATTGTATACTTTTTGTATATATGTACCACATCATCTTTATTTATTCATCTGTTGATGGACATTTAGGTTGGTTCCAGGTCCTGAATGTTGTAAACAGTGCTGTAATAAAAACTGGGGTGAATATATATTTTCAAAATATGGTTTTTCTCTTGATATACGCCCAGGATTGGGATTGCTGAATTATATGGGAGCTCTTTGTTTTTTTTTTTTTTTTTAAGGAATTTCCATACTGTTCTCCATAGTGGCTGAACCAATTTATATACTCACCAAAAATGTAATGCAGCTCTCTTTTTTTCACACTATTTCCAGCAGTTATTGTTTGTAGAACTTTTGATGGTGGCCATTCTAACTCATATGAGGTGATACCTCATTGTAATTTTGATTTGCATTTTTCTAATAATTAGTAATGCTTATTATTTTTTCATGTGTTTGTTGTTCATCTGTATGTCTTTGAAGAAATGTCTATTTAGATCTTCTGCACATTATTTGATTGGGCTTTTCTTTTCTTTTTTTTTTAATTGAGCTGCATGAGCTGTTGGCATATTTTGAATTTTAATCCCTGATTGTTACATTGTTTGCAAATATTTTCTCTTATTCTGTGAATTGTCTTTTCATTTGCTTATGGTTTCCTTTGCTATGAAAAAATCTTACATTTCTTTTCTGCTTAGAGAAATTCTTTTAGCTTTTGTGGTAAAGCTATTTTTGGTGGTGCTAAATTCTCTCAGCTTTTGTCTGTAAAGAAAGTGAAAAATGAAAGTTTCTCAGCCCCATCTGACTCTTTGTAACCCATATGGACTGTAGCACACCAGGCTTTTCTATCCATGGAATTCTCCAGGCAAGGATATTGGAGTGAGTAGCTATTCCCTTCTCTGGGGAACCTTCCTGACCCAGGATAGAACCCAGGCCTGCCACACTGCATGTGGATTCTTTACCATCTGAGCCACTAGGGATACTTTGTAAAACTCTCTCAAATCTGAATGAGAGCCTCACTGGGTATTCTTGGTTGAATGTTTACCCCTTTCATCGCTTTACATATATCATGCCATTCCCTTCTGGCCTACAGAATTTCTTCTGAAAAATCAACTGCTAAAACATGGAAATTCTCTTGAATGCTGTTTTTGTGCTCTCTCCTTTATTCTTTTAACATCTTCCCTTTGTTTTTAATTTTTATGAATCTGATTAATATGTGTCTCAATGTGTTCCTCCTTGGGTTTATCCTGTTTAGGGCTCTGCACTTCCTGGACTTGGGTGACTATTTCTTTTCCCAGTGTTAGGGAAATTTTCAGCTATTATCTTTTCAAATATTTTCTTGGGCCCTTTCTCTGTCTCTTCGTCTCCCGAGGCCCCTATAAGTGAATGTTGGTGCATTTAATGTTGTCCCAGCAGTCTCTTAAACTCTCATTTCTTTTCATTCTTTTTTTTCTGTATTCTGTTCTGTGGTGGTGATTTCCTCCATTCTGTCTTCCTGCTCACTTAAATATTTTCCAGTTATTCTGCTATTCATTCCTTTTAGTGTATTTTTCATTTCAGTTATTGTATTACACAACTGTGTTTGTTTATTCTTTATATCATCTAGCTTTTTGTTAAAAAATTCTTATATCTTCTTGGTCTGCACCTCCTTTCCTTTTTTTCTGAGATCTTGGGTCATCTTTACTAATATTACCCTGAGTTCTTTTCAGGTAGATTGCCTATTTCCACCTGACTTAGTTTTTGTTTTTGATTTTTTTTTTCTGGGTATTTATCATTTATTTGTCTGGGACATATTCCTCTGCTGTCTCATTTTGTTTAACTTTGTGTTTTCAGTGTTTATTGACCAGATGGTGGGATTGTAGCTCCTCTGGCTTCTGGTGTATGCCCCCTGATGGATGAGACTGGTCTAGGAGATTCGTGCAGGCTCTCTTGTAGGAAGGACTGGTGCCTACCCACTGCTAGGTGGATCTTGTTCTTTTCCCTCTGATGGCCACTTTCATGTTAAGTGGTGTGTTTAGAAGCAGATATGGTTGCAGGAAGATTTTAAGCAGCCTTCTACTGATGAGTGTGGCTATGTTCCTGCCCTGATTTTGTTTCATCTAAGGTGTCCCAGCACCTGAACCTATAAGCTGTTGGATGGGGAACACAGGTATTGATGTCAAAATGGCAGTGTCTATGAGAGTTCACACTAATGAGTACTCCCCAGTACATCCTCTACCAGTGTCTTTGTTCCCACAAGAGTCACAGCAAACTCCTACCTCCCCAGGAGATCCTGGAAGTCTGGCCTGAGATCCTATGAAGTCACTGCTATTTTCCTGGGTCCCAGTGTACATGAGAACTTATGTGGACCCTCCAGTGCCAGAATTTCTATTTCTCCCAGTCCCATGGAACTCTTGAAATCAAGCCCCACTGGCCTTCAAAGCCAGATGCTCTGGAGGCTCCTTCTTTGGCTGTCAGAGCCTAAGGCTGGGAGCCTGATGTGGGACTCAGAACTTTAACTCCTGTGAAAGAATCCCTGGAATACAATTATTTTCCAGTTTTTGAGTCATCTACCCATCATGTATAGGATTTGATTGTATATTGAGTACAGTGATGTTCCTTTCTACCATCTTGTTATGGCTGCTTCTCTGCCTTTGGACTTAGAATATCTTATCTGGTAGGTTCCAGTCTTTTTTGTTAATGGTTGTTCAGCAGGTAGCTGTGATTTTGATGTTTTTCTGAGAGGAGATGAGCTCAAGTCCTTCAAATCTGCCATCTTGTCTCCAACTCTGTAGTTTCTATTTTAATTAATTTCCATTATTTATTATAATTATTCTTATTTTAAACTATTGTTTTATCATAGAAGGTTTGAATATCTTAATCTTTTTATACTATAGGTTAGTATACTTTGCTTCTCCTTTTCAGGGGATACTGAACATATATTTTTGTTAACAAAAGAATGTATTCTTTTGGATAATCACTTTAAGAATGTCATTTTTCATTTTATGGTATAATAAAAAATAGAATATTTAATTAGAGGTAATGATCATTGTTTTCACTACTAAAGGTTAAGTAGCCTCTCTGAACTTCAGTTTTCTTACTTATAAAAAGTAACACCTCCATCTTAAGGTTTTGGGGTGCTTAAATGTGTGAATGTATTTTTAATAATAATGTTTACTTATATGACATAAGATGGATTTTTAAAATCAGTTGTATTTTGTAACAGTTTAGACTTAATAGATGATTGCTAACAGCACATAGGAATATTCCACTTAATTCCTACACAGTTCACCCCATTGCACCTTATATTAGTGCCATACATTTGTCACAGTTAATGAACTGGCAATGATAATGTATCATTAGCCAATATCATTTTTCTGTTCCAATGTTCTACCCTACAATTCTGTATTACATTTCATTTTCCATCTTCTTCTGTCTCCTCTTGGCTATGACAGGGTCTCTGATTTGCCTTGTTCTTCATGATCTTGACAGTTTTAAAGAGTGCTGGTCAAATATTCTAAAAAGAGTATCTATCAGTTGATATTTGTTTGGTAATTAGTTTGGTAATTGATGATGGTAATTTTTGAACTGTGGTTTTGGAGAAGATCTTGAGAGTCCCTTGGACTGCAAGGAGATACAACCAGTCCATCCTAAAGGAGATCAGTCCTGGGTGTTCATTGGAAGGACTGATGCTGAAGCTGAAACTCCAATACTTTGGCCACCTCATGCAAAGAGTTGACTCACTGGAAAAGACCCTGATGCTGGGAGGAATTGGGGGCAGGAGAAGAAGGGGATGAGATGGCTGGATGGGATCACCAACTCAATAGACAAGAGTTTTAGTGAACTCTGGGAATTGGGGATGGACAGGGAGGCCTGGCATGCTGTGATTCATGGGGTCAAAAAGAGTCAGACACAACTGAGTGACTGAACTGAACTGAACTGGTAATTAGTTTTATTTTCTTGATTAGACTAGGTTGTGTATTTTGGAGTGAAAGAACACAGAGGTAAGTGATCAAAGTGTTTTGATCACTTCATATCAAAGGGTACACTTTCAATGATTATCAGTATTGTTAAGAACCTTCTTTAGCTGGGTGAGGTTAAGTTGTGAAGTTTCTTTTACACTGTGAAGTTTCTTTTTTGCCCCCACTTTTCGGGCTGTACTTTTTGTAAGGAAGTTCCACTGTGTAGTCTCCACTTAAGGAGTGATGAGCTATGCTTCAATTTATTAAGGGAGTAATATCTATATAACTATTTGTGGTTATTCTACACAAGAGATTGGGTTTCCTGGGTTGTGCTAGTGGTAAAGAATCTGCTGGCCAATGCCAGAGATGCAAGAAATGTGGTTTTTATCATGGGTGAGAAAGATCCCCTGGAGGAGGGCATGACAACCCATTTCAGTATTTTTGCCTGGAGAATCCCACAAAGGAGCTCCCACAGAGGAGCCTGGCAGGCTACAGTCCATGGGGTCACAAAAAGTTGGACATGAGTGAAGCGACTTAGCATGCAGACATGCACATAGTAGATTTGTCTCTTCTGCCCCATTTGTTTACTATTGTAATTATTTAGGTCAGTACCAACTCATGGAGGTATTCTATATTTTGGTTATAATCCAATTTTTCTTTATTAACTTTAGAACTTTTTCCAGTTCCTCCTTGCATTCTATTGGTGTACCCCAAACATTGATGATTGTTTTGCTTTTTTGTATTTTTAAAATTCTTTACATCCTGTCATTATAAGATGCAGCGGTATCATATTCTGTATTTCTGTTCCAGTTCTAGAATCTGCCTTTCTCCAGTTATACTGGTGAATTTTACTGGGGAATAGTGTCAGAAAAAAAGATGGGGCATGAAATGTGCTCCTTATTCCTGTGGAGCACTGCATGTAGGTTCTGATAAGAGAATATGAACGTGTATGTGTACATAAAAAAAAGAGTCTACACCTATTCAGTTCAGTTCAGTTCAGTTGCTTAGTCATGTACAAGTCATGAAGCTTCAGCTTCAGCATCAGTCCTTCCAATGAATATTCAGGACTGATTTCCTTCAGGATAAATTGGTTGCATCTGCTTGCAGTTGAAGAGACTCTCAAGAGTCTTCTCCAACACCAGAGTTCAAAAGCATCAATTCTTTGGTGCTCAGCTTTCCTTATAGTCCAACTCTCACATCCATACATGACTACTGAAAAACCATAGCTTTGACTAGATGGACCTTGTTGGTAAAGTAATGTCTCTGCTTTTTAATATGCTATCTAGGTTGGTCATAACTTTTCTTCCAAGGAGCGTCTTTTAATTTCATGGCTGCACTCACCATTTGCAGTGATTTTGGAGCCCCCCCCCCCCAAATAAAGTCTCTCACTGTTTCCGTTGTTTCCCCATCTATTTGCCATGAAGTGATGGGACTGGATGCCAGGATCTTAGTTCATGAATGTTGTGTTTTAACACAACTTTTTCAGTCTCCTCTTTCACTGTCATCAAGAGGCTTTTTAGTTCTTCATTTTCTGCCATAAATGTGGTGTCATCTGCATATCTGAGGTTGTTGATATTTTTCCTGGCAATCTTGATTCCAGCTTGTGTTTCATCCAGCCTGGCATGTTGAATGATGTACTCTGCATATAAGTTAAATAAGCAAGGTGACAGTCTACAGCTTTTGCTGATTTGGAACCAGTTTGTTGTTCCATGTATAATTTATACTCCAACCATACATCCATATGTATTTCCATTTGTAGCCATCCATATCTATATCAAGCTGATCATGAATTCATACTGATGCTTCTGTCTCTTACTCTTTATCATTTGGATGATTCTAGTTTTCTTTCATTGTTTATCTGTAAATTCACTCTCCAAACATGAAAAATCTGGTTCTTATCCCCCACCATCCATTTATACCTAATTGTTCAGTTCTAGAATGCTTGCATAGCCCTATCAGAACCATGAACCTGTTCCCTTGTGGGAAACAGCTCTATTTGTTAAATAGATTATAGTGCTTGCATAATATTTATTTTAGTTTTAGTTTTATAGAGTCTACTCATTTCTAGAGTTACTTGGGTCAGTACTATTTTTTCATTTCCTTCAGTGAGGTTGTTTCATACTGTTTTATCACTTTCTACATTCAGTCCTAGAATAGATATGTTATATGTGTACCTTAAGTTTCATGCTGCAAAGTTCTACATGTGTTAATGAATTTACAATGTGATATATCCACACGTGCAGTATCATAGATAATTATTTCAGTGCTTTAAAAAGATCCATTTACTTCAAGTATTCAACCCTTCTCCTTAACATTAAACACCTACAATCACCAACTATTTTACATTCACTGTATAATGTCTTCTGGGAGTTATTTTTCAAGACAAATTCTTGCTATGATACTCCCTTTGTATACTTCATCTATTTCATTATAAATATAAGTATATGCTATAATACTGATGAAAAACAGGCCTAGATTTGCCTGTATTATCAAAGACAAAGCATTGATGTTTAAAAAAAAAAAAGAACTCACTAGCGAATTCACAGAGCAGAATAAATCCTAGCTTGTAATAAAATTGAGCAAATTCATATATATATATACATATATATATATATGTACCCACATGTGCTGTGTGCCAAATCATGTCTGAGTTTTTGCAACCCCACAAACTGTAGCCTGCCAGGCTTTCCTCTGTCCATGGGATTTTCCAAGCAAGAATAGTGGAGTAGGTTGTCATTTCCTTCTCCAGGGGATCTTCCCCACCCAGGGATGGATCAAACCCACGTCTTCTACTTGGCAGGCAGATTCTTTAACACTGAGTGACCAGGGAAGCCCTAAACATACAGTAGGTACAAACATTTTCCTCGTAGGTGATGAGAGACCTAGTTATAGGAATATTAACTACCTTCCTCCAAAGTCACATATCTCACCAACCCAAATGATTAGCTTCAGTGTCTTTATCCTTAAATCACCTCAATTAATTTTTCTTTCCCCCAGGTAATTTTATTTTTCATTTTATATTTGTTGTTGTTGTTCAATCGCTTATTTGTATCCAACTCTTTATGAGCCAGTGGACTGCAGCATTCCAGGCTTCCCTGTCCTTCACTATCTTCCAGAGCTTGCTCAAACTCATGTCTATTGAATCAGTGATGCTATCCAGTCATCTCATTCTCTCTCGTCCCCTTCTCCTCCTGCCTTCAATCTTTCCCAGCATCAGGGTCTTTTCCAATGAGTCAATTCTTTACATCAGGTGGCCAAAATATTGGCGCTTCAGCATCAGTCCTTCCAATGAATATTCAGGACTGATTTCCTTTAGCATGGACTGGTTGGATCTCCTTGTAGTCCAAGGGACTCTCAAGAGTCTTCTCCAACACCGTAATCCAAAAATATCAATTCTTTAGAGCTCAACCTTATTTATGGTCCAGCTTTTGCATCCATACATGACTACTGTAAAAACCATAACTTTGACTAGATGGACCTTTGTTGGCAAAGTAATGTCTCTGCTTTTTTATATTTAAGCATCATTAATGATAGTTTCAGTGTTTCCAATGTTATCTGATAATCCTTATGATTGTTAGTATTTATAAGTATTATTATTGCTGTTAAAATTTAAATTTTTAATCTAAGCTACTTTCACTCATGTAAATGAGCAGTAATGATTTTCAAAGTAATAATGTGGGTTCTTTCGAAGACTTATAGGATACTTAAATGTTACAGCATTCATTAAAAATCATTATTTGCTTTGAAACATTCCTTGTATTATAAAGTTACAGGTATTTTAAGAGAAAAATGATATACTACATTTATAACCAATTTGGATTATGAAAATGGTTTTGATTAACCTTTCATTTTATTCATTTTAATATATATAGATAAATTTTCTTGATTTTCAAATAATAGATAATCCTCCCTATTTCTAGATTACAATGGAAGATATTCAAATATGATACATTATTAAGAGTCCATATGGAATCAAATAGATGATGAGCCACTCTATATGGGAAAATGGTACCAATCAAGGGAATCCTTAAAAAATGCATAATTCAAGTTCCGAAGACCTATGACCATTTTTAAATAGGAGAGGTTGTGATTTCAAGTGGATAAATGCGATACTACTGCTATTAAGATAAAGTAGCAAGAATGCTTCCCTGGTGACTCAGCAGTAAAAATCTGCTTGCCTCACTGGGTCCAGAAGATCCCCTGGAGAAGGCAATGACAATCTACTTCAGTATTTTTGCCTGGGAAATCCCATGGACAGAGAAGCCTGCTAGGCTGAAGTCCATGGAGTCAGAAAGTGTCAGACACAACTAAGTGACTAAAAAGCAACAAAACAATTATTAGTAAGAGAGAGGATAATGAAACCAAAGCTCCAGTACTTTGTTCACCTCATGTGAAGAGCCAATGAAGTGGAAAAGACCCTGATGGTGGAAAAGATTGAGGGCAGGAAGAGAAGGGGGCAACAGAGGATGAGACGGTTGGATGGCATCACTGGTTCAATGGAGATGAGTTTGAGCAAACTCTGGGAGATAGTGAAGGACAGGGAAGCCTGTGTACTGTAGTCCATGGGGTCGCAAAGAGTTGGACACAGATGAGTGAATGACAACAATAAAACCACTATAATTTAGAAGGTATCTTCATACATAATAAAAGAGCATCATAGTGTGTAAAGAAATGATTTTGATGCTTGCTTGCCATTAATTTGAGTGTTAAAAATCCTTTTAATTCATAGGTTCATAATCAAAGTAACTATATCAGTGTGCTCAGACTTTCTGTCATCAGTATTGTTGAGCACTGCAAGACTTTCAAAAAAATCCAGATACTTAAGATTATAAATGCTCCTAAAATAGCCCTGTATCAGTGAGATGAGTTCATTCAAAGTTGTCACTTAATTTTTTTTTTTTTTTTTTTTGGCCATACCATGTGGCCTTTGGGATCTTAGTTCCCTAGCAACAGACTCCCTGTAGTGGAAGCATGGAATCTTAACCACTGGACTGCCAGGGAAGTCTCCAGTTAATGTGGGCATAATTTATCATTTATTTACTCAGAGTTATTTACTTTTACGGTTATAACCTAATGGATTTAGAATTGTGTTAAATTTTAAAATAAATATAGATAATTTAAGAGGAGACAATTTTGAAAGTACATTTCTTAATGACTAGTGTGCTGAATTTTCTCTGTTTGAGATGCCCTCTTCTACCTAGCTCCTTAGACACATTTTCTTTCCCTACTTACCTTGTTCTGTATTCAGGAAGACCCATCCCTGATGGCTGTCTCCTGCCTGTAATTCTGCAGAGGACTTTGGGTTAGGTTAGGACAATGGGAGTGGAAAAAAGGGTGTGTGTGGGGGAGGGTTGCAAAACTGAAATAACCTGGAGAAATTCTCCTGCACTCCCTTCAGCGCTACACCTCTCCCAGGACAGGCATCCTATCTCTGTGCGGCAAATACTCTCTGGGCTCCAGTAAAACATTTATTGCCTTTGACTTCTCAGCAAAAGGTCGTGATAGTTTGCCATTGTAGTACTTTTGTAGGATGTTCTCTTTGCTCATTTTTACCCTATAAGTGTATGCTCAGAATCACCACTCAAGTCTCATCATTTAAAAGTTTAGAGTGAATTCTAATTCATGCCCAAAACTCAGCCTAATTTGTCTAGAAATAGTTGCTTTTTAAAATGTTATTTAAAATTGAAAGATAATTGCTTTACAATATTGTGTTGGTTTCTGTCATACACCAACATGAGTCAGCCATAGGCATACATAAGCCCCTTCACCCTTGAGCCTCCCATCTCCCTCTTCTCTAAAATAGCTAGTGGGAATTTGCTCTATGACACAGGGAGCTCATCATGGTGCTCTGGAAATAACTGACTATTCTCTGTTCATATGTACACTCTAAATCTACATCTATAACCTTCCATAGATGATTCACCTTCTTTTGTACTCTTAATTCAATATGACTTTTCCTTAGTGTGGTATAGTGGTTAACACTGTACTGCAGTTGTTTTGGAGTTAGAAGTTGCTTTGGAGTCAGAATGTCCAGGTTAGTGTCTCACTTCTATTATTTACTAGTTATGTGATGTTAGGAAAGCATGTTCAGACATTTCTGTCTTAAATTCCTAGTATTCAGCATGGAGACTTTAAGAGCACTTATCATATCGAGTGCTTCTGAGTGAGCTAATAGAGTTCTGGGAGCACTGATTAGTGCTTAAGTCTTCAACAAGTTATAGGTTTTATTGTTGCTACTGCTTTGTTCTTTCTATTGTCACTAAAATTGCTAACATTATCATCACCTTCACATGATAAAAATAATGAAAAAATGCTCACAAAAGATAAATTTACACACCTACCAAGAGTGCATAAGAATGTACATTCTAACATTCCACAGGAAATACTGGTATTTTTCAATATTTAAAATTTTGGTTGATCTTTTAGGAGAAAATGGGCTTCCCAGTACATGGTGCTACTGGTAAAGAATCTGCCTGCCAGTGCAGGAGATATAAGAGATGGTGGTTCAATCCCTGGGTTGGGAAAATCCCCTTGAGAAAGGCAATATTCTTGCCTGGAGAATCCCCATGGACAGAGGAGCCTGGTGGCCTACAGTCCATAGGGTTGCAAAGAGTTGAAGACAACTGAAACAACTTAGCATGCATACATGTATAGGAAAAAATACCTTATTTGTATCATGTGGTAATTAGTGAGTGTAAATATATTTTCTCATAGGTATGAGTTGCATTTCTTCTTTTGACTTACCTTAAAAGTTTCTGATATTTGCTTTGGAAAATTCCCAATGAAATTATATTTTTATATATTTTATATTTTTTATCTTTTGCTTTAATAAAAGGGAAATGAAGTCCTCTGTTATTATTGTTGTACTTACTTTGGATATTTCATTTCCATCACCTTTACTAATAGTGTATTTTGTGTTATGCAAAATTATTTTTGGCTGTGCCTTGTGGCTTATAGGAACTTAGTTCTTGAACAGATTGAATCTGGGCTTCTGCAGTGAAAGCCTGGAATCTTCACCACTAGGCCATCAGGGAATTCCCCATAATTTTATATTTTTTCAATAAATCATTCATGTTCTCATGGCTTTTGTTGTATATGGTATATTTATTAAAATGTTTGAATAGAAAATTATATATATTTATAATGCTTTCTTTTACCCATTGTACATCTAGTAATTTTTGTATCATTTTTAATTTTGGTCATATTGTATACTTTTCATATGAGATATATATTTATATAAGGAGGAAATAAAAGATTCCACTTTCATTTCAGTTTTCTCAGTTTCTTCTTTCCTTCAGTGATTTGAAATGCCATCCAAAAATTTCATATGAATCGATGAGTCATATGAGTCTATACCTATGTTGTCTATTTTAGTAACTTGATCTGACAGATTTAGAAAAATATATATAATCTGGTTCTTTGCTTTAGGGTGGAAATTTTTTCTTAATTTATAATGAGGATATAATATGGTTATTGTTTAATTCACAGTGTTTTTATATATCACTTTATGATAGTAAATTAATACTGTACTCTGGATTGTCATATGAGTATCTGATAACTACTTTTTGGAGGATTCTTTTTAAATTTCTTCATTTCTACACTTTTATATATTTTGATATAAATTTTTAAATTTTAATTGGAGGTTAGTTACTTTACAATATTGTATTAGTTTTGCCATACATCTCTTTCCTTGTAAAGTTTTACTTTTTTATCATGTTTCTTATCATCTTCAACATTTTAGTAAGCAGGGTCATCCATCAGTTCACGATAATGGTTGTGGTGTTACTACTTATAGAACAACATCAATACAAAATAAATGCTCAGTAAAGATTTGGAGAATTAATGTGCAGTCAAAAGCAATAGCATTATTAACAATGATTTTAATTAAATGATAATAATTCCTGTCATGAAAACCATGCCTTATTTCTGATATTAACCACCTCTAAAATGGTGACTCTGAGTTTCAAAATAATGGAAAAAACTCATATCCTTTAAATGTATACACATATATACGTATACATATAAGTGAATACATATAAAAGCACTTTTAAAGTACTGCAAGTAAATGATTGATGTTTTCCTCAATAAGTTAAAGACTTGAAGGAAATACATTTTAAAACATTTTCTTACAGATCCAAAGATATTTTTCTGCAGGTAAATTTATTGTAAGTAAAGAAAGCTTCAAAGGATGATGCAGATAATTTACACTGAAGACATTTATGTATTTAGGAAAATGCACAGTATTATATAAAATTCAAAATAAATAGATATTTATATATATGAAATGATCTATCTAGAAATTTATGTCTCTAATTCTATTAAAACTGGCTGCCAGACAATAGATATATTAATGCACAGGCAAGTTATATTCATAAGAATTTATCTTTTAAGAGGGACCATATTTCTCATTATAATTCAAGCCTGCTCGAGTATCAGGTTCATTGCCTTTACAATACTTTTTGCTGTGAACTCTGACAATAAATTTCATTCATAATTTCAGCAAGTTCTCTATATTCTTGTTAGAGGTGATGATTTTAGGAGATATGTTTTTTTCAGCTACATCACACTGTTTAATTGCCCCAAAGTGTTAAATTTTAAGTACCTCAATGATATTGTAACAAATTGGATAATAAATTTAACAAGTAGTAAAAATCTCGTTTTCAGTCACATGACACCTAACCACTTCTTTTTTAGTACTATTTTATTAAAGAACTATGTGGTAGAGTGTTAGTTGCTAAGGAAACCATCTTCTATGAAATTTAATATAAAATACAAACCTTTGAAAGAGATAGTCAAAATTCACACTGAAACATTTGTATTAGTCTCTTTTGATTTTGTAGTTGGCATTGATGTCTTTTTGAATATATATTTTAATAGCAGATACAATAAAACATATTTAGGGCTCTAAATCTATGCAGTAGATTTCAATGTTTGCTAAAATAGTGAATATAAAACTTGGAGAATTTTATGAAGCAAATGCCTTTAAAAATTATGACTTTAGCTGTACCAGAGCAAGCTCCAGCAAAGTCATAGAACAGTTTACAATATTTAAATTAATAGTCATTTAAAAATCTATGTATTTTGAATTCAATGTTTAAATAAATTTAAATAAATAATTACTTAAGTGTAGATGAGGTTAAGATTAAAGAGAAAGCATTTTTACCCCTAGACCTTCTATTAGTCTAAATCTCATTGAAAGACACAACATTATAGTGTTCACAAATCAATTTGAATTTCCCATAAGATTAATGCCTAAATTCTGACGGAACATACAACTTTCTTTAAACTTTTGTAAATATCTGAAATAATTCAGTATAGAGGCCCATAATATTTTTGCTTATACATTACACAAATAATATAAAATACATTATTTTGTAAAATACTAGAACAATGTAAATGAATAAATATTGATCCTTGACTATCCTAGTGTTGTGATAGCAGTGGTATTAGTAGCAAAATGATTATGTCTCTTATAACTAGGCTCTCTTCTAAGTGTTTTACATGTAGTTTACACTTTTTCTCACCAAATCTCTGGGATAGTTCCTATTAGCACTACCATTTTAGAGAAAAGAAAGTGGCAATATGGGGAGTTTGTATAATTTACCCAATACAATGTGTTTAAAGAGTAGAAGCAAGATTTCAAATCAGACAATCTAACATCCCCTCTCAGAGGAAACCTTGTCATTATAGCATTTTAGATCATACATTATATATAAAAATAGTCATGTTTTTATAAAACCTGAATTGTAATCAATAAAATAAGAGAAAATATAATTTCAATGCTGAGCATTCTTTGATTAATGCTTTAAATGTACCAGACTTTAAGTTCTTGGAATACAAGGACAGAATAATCATGCCATGGACTGTACACACTTAAGCTTATAATATAGTTTAAAAGATAGGTATTAAAGGCATATTGATGGTATATGACACAGGAATCTAAAAAAGTATATAAAGCAGTTGTTGCCTATGATCATTTGACGTAATACAACAGAGCAAACTAACCTAGTCAGAAAACAATGTTTTCAGGGTAATCATTGCAGACGTTTCCATGCCAGTATTTTCTTATGTACCTGGTAGCTTAGAATAATGGTTCCTTAAAATGTCTACATCCTAATTTATGAATCTGAGTGTGTTGATTTACATGGCCAAAGGGACTTTGCAGAGGTGATTGAGTTAAGGATCTAGAGTTGGGAAGATTATCTTGAACTGTTGATATGGGAGAAGTACAGGCACTATAGACAAGTCTTTATTAGAGGGAGGCAGGAGGTCAGATTCAAACAAGACATGATGACTGAAGTAGAGATTAGGGTGATGGGGCCATGAGGCAGGGGCAAGAAGCAGCTTCTAGAAGCTGGAAAAATGAAATTTATTCTCCCATAGAGCCTGCAGAGAGAACACAGCTGTGCTTACATCTTACCCAGTGAAATTAATCACAGAATACTGACAACCAGGACTAGTAGATAATGCATTTGTATTGCTTTAATCTGCTAAATATGTGATGATTTATTACAACAGTGAATGGACTCTAATGTAGTATACTTAATATTGTTGCATTATGTTTCAAAATTCAGAAGTCCTATGTAATACTTCTTAAAAGCTGTGAAAGTCTAGTTAAAGCTTTATAATTATTAGAGTTGGAAAAAATCAGATGGGTACTTCTTTTACTGTGCATGGATTAGAAAATTTAAATAATACTAGAAAGATGCTTTCTTTGGAAATTGAGTGGAAACTTGTTTAAGCATTTAGACTTGGTGTCCTTAAGGAACATGAAACTTGTATTCTCTTCAGTTCAGTTCAGTCGCTCAGTCGTGTCTGACTTTTTGTGACTCCATGGATCACAGCATGCCAGGCCTTCCTGTCCATCACCAACTCCTGGAGTTTACTCAAACTCATATCCATCGAGTCTGTGATGCCATTCAGCCATCTCATCCTCTGTTTTCCCCTTCTCCTCCTGACCCCGATCACTCCCAGCATCAGGATCTTTTCCAATGAGTCGACTCTTCACATGAGGTGGCCAAAGTATTGTACTTTCAGCTTCAGCATCAGTCCTTCCAATGAACACACCGGACTGATCTCCTTTAGGATGGACTGGTTGGATCTCCTTGCAGTCCAACGGACTCTCAAGAGTCTTCTCCAACACCAGAGTTCAAAAGATTGATTCTTCAGTGCTCAGCTTTCTTCACAGTCCAACTTTCACATCCATACATGAGCACTGGAAAAACCATAGCCTTGACTAGACGGACCTTTATTGGCAAAGTAATATCTCTGATTTTTAATACGCTATCTAGGTTGGTCATAACTTTCCTTCCAAGGAGTAAGTGTCTTTTAATTTCATGGCTGCAATCACTATCTACAGTGATTTGGGAGCCCCCCAAAATAAAGTCTGACACTGTTTCCACTGTTTCCCCATCCATTTCCCATGGAGTCTTGGGACCAGGTGCCATGATCTTTGTTTTCTGAATGTTGAGCCTTAAGCCAATTTTTTTCACTGTCTTCTTTCACTTTCATCAAGAGGCTTTTGAATTTTTCACTTTCTGCCATAAGGGTGGTGTCTTCTGCATATCTGAGGTTATTGATATTTCTCCCAGCAGTCTTGATTCTAGCTTGTGCTTCCTCCAGCCCAGCATTTCTCATGATGTACTCTGCATAGAAGTTAAATAAGCAGGGTGACAATATACAGCCTTGACGTACTCCTTGTTCTATTTGGAATCAGTCTGTTGTTCCATGTCCAGTTCTAACTGTTGCTTCCTGACCTGCATATAGGTTTCTCAAGAGGCAGGTCAGGTGTCTGGTATTTCCATCTCTTTAAGAATTTTCCAGTTTATTGTGATCCACACAGTCAAAGACTACCTTATTTTAAAATAAACCTTTTATTTTAGAACAGTTTTAGATGTCCAGAAACAATGCAAAAATTTCCCGATATCTCCTAATTTTGAAATCTTGTATGGTACACTATTAAGGAAACATTGACATATTTTTAATAGCTATAATTTATACTTCATTGATCCAACCAGTCCATTCTAAAGATCAGCCCTGAGTGTTCTTTGGAAGGGATGATGCTAAAGCTGAAACNGAAAAGTTAATCTCCTCTTATTTTATTTCCTTGAGACCTTTATTGTACATCAGGATAGTATATGTTTATATTTATACATGATTATTCTGTTCCATTGATCTAATTGTATCTCTGTGTTACTGTGATTGTCATTATTTAAACCATTCCCATACTATTTACTGCAATTTTAAGGCGATTGTTGAAATCCTAGATTTTACTGGCTCTTATAACTTCTTTGTACTTCCATATAGTTTTATGATTAGACTGTAACTGTTTATAAATTTGATTATAATTATGATTGAGTCTGTAGATTAGGTAAGGATGTACATCTTTAAACTACTGAGAAATTTTAAATCCATAAATAATGATATATTGAACACTATGTTTCATCTCCCTTAAAATATTTTATAATTGTCAGAGTAGATGTCATAGACAATATTTATTAAATTTATTTTAAATGTTTTGTCGGGTGGGAGGTGGGCAGGAGGGGCAGTTCAAGATTGGGAACTCATGTACACCTGAGACAGAAAAAAAAAAAAAAAGCTCCTGTTAATAAAGTTATGTATTTACTTGGAAAAAAAATAAATGTTTTATATTATTTTAAATGGTACTATTTTCTTTTTTATTTTATTTTCCACTGATTCAGTGCTGGTATGTGGAAATAGTTATTTATGTATATTGACCTTGTTCTTATGACACTGGTAAATTTACTTATTAGTCATATTCATTTTACTGCAGATGATTTTAGGTTTTCTGCTTATCACTATCCTTTCCAACCCTTATGGGTCATTTCCTCATACTTTTTTCAGTAGCTATAGTATTGACTGTAATGTTAAAAGGGATTGCCAGATGGCACAGTGATAAAGAATCAGCCTGCCAGTGCAGGAGGTACAGGAGACTTGAGTTCAATCCCTGGGTTAGGAAGATACCCCTAGAGAAAGAAATGGCAACCCCGCTCTAGCTGGGAACTACCAAGGACAGAGGAGCCTGGTGGGCTACAGTCCATGAGGCCACAAAGAGTTGGACATGACCTAGCAGTTGAACGTACATATAATATTAAAAAGATGTAATAAGAATAGACATCCTGATCTTTGGAAAAAATATCCAATGTCTCACACTCAAGTATAATCTTATTTACAGACTTTTAAAATATATTCATTGAATTAAGAAAGCACTTTTATGTTTCAAAATTTCTGATATGTATTTTTATCATAAATATGTATTGAATTTTGCCAATACTCTTCCTGCATCTACTGGTTGATTACATACTTTTTTCTCCATTATTCTATTAAAGTAGTAATTTACATTGATTTTTTAACATTAAAAAAACATTACTATATTACCATAAAATAATTGAATTGTCAAAGCAGGCTCACATAAATCATAGATTTTCTTCAACACCAAACTTTGGGACTTATCCAGAAGTTACCAACAGAAAACCAACTTATTTCTAGAGAGACCAAAACGATCAGAAGCAATCTGTAACTATTTCTTTCTCCTCCATTGTTTGGTAGGTGCTTGGCTGTGTTCAATACTTTTCAACCCCATGGACTATAGCCCACCAGGCTCCTCTGTCTTTTGCATTTTCCAGACAACAGTACTGGAGTGCATTGACATTTCGTACTCTAGGAACGAAGTAGACATGGACACCTAACCTTGTGTTCGTAAAATTAATGTTAAAGTTTGTTGTTGTTGTTTTTTAAACATTTTTGTACTCTATGCACTGGACTAACTTATTCTTCAGCTGATCATGTTCTATAAATTCTGAAATTGTGTATTTATTTACAATGAGTCAAATAGACAAATCATGCTTGTCAAAATGCATTATTTAAAAGAACTCTCAACTATATTCTCATTGATAATTGCCATCAGCTTATGTATAGGGAAGTCTGATCCAAATCATAGCCCATTTTTAGCTTTATTGCACTGTCCACCCTCTGATTTTGAGCAATACTGTCTTGTCAAATGTTTCTATGTTTCTTTACATAATTTGTCTAAATATAAATTTTATAAAAATATTTCCCCACAAGAATTTATACATATGAGTCTGTAAAACTCCAATAGCTCATGAAATTTTACCTACTTAATGGAAAATGGAAACTATTTTGACATGTATCATTTTAGTAATGACTTTATCCCTTCACAGGAATTTTGATATTTTTCTCAGCTTGAGTATACTCTTTCTCTGCCATCAAGTGTTATTTGGCTATTTCTTGTATATTAGTGAAGGCACGTCTGATATTTCTTAAGCCTCCTTTAGACCAATCTGCAATGATATGCATGGCATTGATCAAGAGCTTCAGGTGAATTCCTCAATATTTTCTTTTTCTCATTTTGATTAGGATGAGAAGTTGGTTTTAATGCCAAACTAAAATTACTAGAGTATAGACTTCAACATAATATTTGACATTCAACACATAAGTTAAAATTATGGTATAAATTTCCTTTTCACATGCTTAACCTGTATACCCATAATTACAACACCTTTGCAGTTACTAGGGTCCATTATTTAAAATCCCTCTAGATGCCACTTGGTGTTTGGACATAACCATGATTGAGAGGGTAACAAGCAGGAAGGCCAGAGGTCTCCAAAGGGAGGAAATAGCCTGCAAGTGTCAGACATTTTTATCTCTCTTAAGCACCAGGAGGAAACAAATTAACGATTTTTTTCCCTTCTCTATACAAATTTAAAAAGAGGTTTCTCTTAAAATACTGTGTTGCCATAATGACAACTGGTTTCACCTAAAGTTAACTATTCTCAAACCTTGAGATAACAAATGCATTTTTTATGGAAATGTTTGTCTTTAGCTATGCTAATATACTATGCATTTACCCCAAACTCTGTCTTCAAGTCAGTTCCACCTAATGGCTCAGAACTTACTTGACAAACCAGTATGTTATACTCAGATATTGTTCCCCTAATCTATGTAAACAGAACTATTTGTATGGTGACCTGCCTTTCTTCAAGATTCAAGTTAATCATTTTATGGCCCAGGATGAACCACTTGGTGCCAAGATTATCCCAAAATGCATCTTATGGGTGAGGGGCCTGCTGCCATTCTGAGTTTTAAGACATTCCTTTCTTTCATTAACAGACTGCTAATGGGATGGGAGGAGCCTGGTGGGCTGCAGTCCATGGGGTCGCTGAGGGTTGGACACAACTGAGCGACTTCACTTTCACTTTTCATTTTCATGCATTAGAGAAGGAAATGGCAACCCACTCCAGTGTTCTTGCCTGGAGAATCCCAGGGACAGGGGAGCCCGGTGGGCTGCCATCTGTGGGGTCGCACAGAGTCGGACACGACTGAAATGACTTAGCAGCAGCAGCAGCAGTGACTATATAACATCCAGCTGAAGACTAGCAGAGGGGTACTCTTTCTGCCCTCTTCTGATGCCTATGTCAGAAGCTTTCTCTATCTCCTTTATACTTTAATAAAACTTTATTACACAAAGCTCTGAGTGATCAAACCCCAGATTGAATTCTCCTCTGGGGGCCAAGAATCCCGACATCTTTGCATGATTCAGCAACAACCTTACAATGATCATATACCATGGCACATGTTCCTACTAATACAGGTCTTCAGGTAAGATACCACTACCCATTTTCTCCCCAGTTACAATGACATGTTGTTGATTTTTAATATTATTATTTTAATCCTGAAAATTTGAACCACAAAAGAAGCGATTTCACTGGTGCGCTCTATGACCTGGGTACATAGAGAAATAGAGAATGGAGCAAAGACATGGTATAATGTCATTCTTCCTCAGCTTAAAGCTGTAATGTTGTCCTCATAAGTCCTCATAAAGATCTCTGGGACAGACCTCTAACACACCTCACCTGGACACTGAACATTTAAAGAGATGAGATTTCTCAGTAATTATATTATCCAATCACCTTCCTTGGGAAATGAAATAGACTTTCTTTCTCATCTTTGATAATGCCTGTGATATTCCATCAAGGATTTGATTTCTCTGTTCCATTCACAAATCCTTCATTATCCTCCTGAAATGACTTCTTCATGCAAACAGTCTCCTGGAAAAATACTTCTTTTATCAACCACATTTGTTATAATTACTCTTCTCATCATGCATTCCATACATAATGTAGCAATTCTGACCTTGGTAAATTTATAAAGTATTGATCATAATTTATGATTAGTTCCTTGAAACTCTTTATCATAATCTACAATCTTAGTGTCAAACGACTTCCCCTAAGTGTCCCCTAAAGGACCATCAATGATAAATGGGATTTAACATTGAACTTTCTAAGACCATTTGAGTAACATTTCCACTTTACTTGAAAGCATTATAACTACAATAAAATTTATAATTCAGACATCATATTTCCCTCATGTTGCTTAAAAAAAAATAGTAGCATTGACCAAAAATCATGCACAAAGTTATCACACCAGTTGGCTAACAGTCAACTAAGTCATCAGACTTAGCAGGTCATGCCTCTCTCTAGATTATTTGGTTTTATTTTTTGTCCATTTGTATTAATATAAATTTATTTATTTTAATTGGAGGCTAATTACTTTACAATATTTATTGGTTTTGCCACACATCAACATGAATCTGCCAAGGATGTACATGTGTTTCCTATTCTGAACCCCCTCCCACCTCCCACCTCCCTCCCCATATCATCCCTCTGGGTCATCCCAGTTCACCAGCCCTGAACATCCTGTATCATGCATCGAACTTGGACTAGTGATTGATTTCACATATGATATTATACATGTTTCAATGCCATTCTCACAAATCATCCCACCCTCACCCTCTCCCACAGAGTCCAGAAGACTCTTCTATACATATGTGTCTCTTTTGCTGTCTCACACACAGGGTTATGATTACCATCTTTCGAAATTCCATACATATATGTGTTAGTATACTATATTGGTGTTTTTCTTTCTGACTTACTTCACTCTGTATAATAGGCTCCAGTTCATCCACCTCATTAGAACTGATTAAAATGTATTCATTTTAATGGCTGAGTAATACTCCATTATGTATATGTACCAAAGCTTTCTTATCTATTCATCTGATGGGCATCTAGGTTGCTTCCATGTCCTGGCTATTATAAATAGTGCTGCAATGAACACTGGGATACATGTGTCTCTTTCAATTCTGGTTTCCTCAGTGTGTATGCCCAGCAGTGGGATTGCTGGGTCGTATAAATCAGCATAGTTTAGTTTCCCAATTTTGATATAAAATAAGTAGCGGTTTTATTAACATCAGTTAAAAGTTAATAACAGGTCTTAGCAAATGCAACAGTGAAAGTGAATTCACTCAATCTTGTCCGACTCTTTGTGACGCCATGGACTGTAGCTCACCAGGTTCCTCAATTGATGGAATTTTCCAGGCAAGAGTACTGGAGTGGGTTGCCATTTCACAAATGCAATGGTTGTTAGCAAATGGAGTACACTTAGTTTTGCTTTTAAGTGCTCTCATGATTGCATCCTTCCTAGGAATTAAGCACCATTTCCTGGTGGCTCATATGGTAAAGAATCTACCTATAATGCAGGAGACCCAGGTTCAGTCTCTGAGTCTGGAAGATCCCCTGGAGGAGGAAACGGCAACCCCATCCAATATTCTTGTCTGGAAAATTCCATGGACATAGAAGCCTGGCAGGCTACAGTCAAGGGAGTCACAAAGAGTCAGACACAACTGAGCAACTAACACATACACACACACACACACACACACACACACACACACCCACACCCACCCACCTCATTGACATTGGCCATGATTTCTTTTGTTTTCCACTGAGGTTCCTGCTTAACTCAGATTTTCCTTCCATTTGTATGGTGTTTAGCTTTGACTATATGGTATACCCACAAAGCAAGGACTATAATCAGTATTACATGGACCTCTCTTTGATCCATCCCTGGAAGATATTGAAAGATCTGGTGGGTAAGGAATTACAGGATTCTCCCTGCCTTTACATGATAGGGATGCATTCACTGTTAGTACAAATCTGGATATACAAGGGGCGGTATGACCCAACACAAGATGCCCTCAAGAATACATCATATTTAATACATATTAAGTTCACTGATGTCTCCTTTGATTTACACACGCATCCNTGAGAAGAAATGCAGTATCTACATTATTATTTTTTTTTTTTTGCTGGTATTTAAACACCAATAGCAGTAACATGTGGACCTTAATAAATAGAAACATTTATTTAGTTAATTATAACTTGAGCTATGGTTGTACAATATAGTCATTCACAGTTATGAAAAAGTCATGCTTCATTTATATTAACCATAAAATAATGGCTACATTCTCCATATTGTTTGATATATTTTATAGTTTACTTTTTACCTAATAGTTTGTACATCTTCTTAATTCCTTACCCCTTTATTTCACCTCTTCCCTCTATCTCTCCAGTAATAGTTGGTTCTCTCTGTCTTTGAGTCTGCCTATATTTTTGCTATATTCACAAGTTATATTTTTTAGATGCCATGTATAAATTGTATCATACAGTATGTTTCTTTCTCTAATTTATTTCTTTAGGAAAATACCCTGAAAGCATGGTGCTGCAAATGGCAAAATTTTATTCTGTTTTGTTTATGGTATTTTGTTTTGCCTGGTATTCCATTGTATACTTGTACCACTTTTTTTAATCCATTTATCTGATTATGGACACTTAGGTTGCATCTAATTCTTCACAATTATAAATAATACTGCTATGAACATTTGGATATTTGTTTATTTTTTAAATAGAGTTTAAAGTTTTTATGGATACATAACAAGGAGTGGAACTGATTGATCATATGGTAATTTGATTGTTAGTTTTTTTGACAAAACTCCATATTACTTTTCACCCTGGCTATACCAGTTTACATTCCCATCAACAGTGTACAGGATTCCTTTTGCTCACATCCTAGCCAACACATGTTATTTAAGTTATTTTTGATAATAGTCATCCAGTTAAGTGTGAGGTCTTGCCTCATGGCAATTTTGATTTGAATTTCCCTGATGACTAGCAATGCTGAGCATTTTCTCATATGCCTGTTGCAGTTCACTGGCTAAGTTATGTCCGAATCTTTGTGATTTCATGGACTGCAGCACGCCAGGCTTCCCTGTCCTTCAGCATCTCTGTGAATACGCTCAAACTCATGTCCATTGAGTCACTGATGCTGTCCAAATAGCTCATCCTCTGTTGTCCCCTTCCCCTTCTGCTCTCAGTCTTTCTCAGCATCATGGTCTTGTCCAGTGAGCTGGCTCTTTGCTTCAGGTAGCCAAAATATTGAAGGTTTAGCTTCAGCATCCATCCTTTCAATGAACATTCAGGATTGATTTTCTTTAGTACTGACTGATTTAATCTCTTCGCAGTCCAAGGGATTCTCAAGAGTCTTTCCCAGGACCACAATTCAAAAGCATTGATTCTTTGGCACTCAGACTTCTTTATGGTCCAAATCTCACATCCACACATGATTACTGGAAAAACCATAGTGCTGAATATATGGACCTTGGTTGAAAAAGTTATGCCTCTGTTTTTTAATGCACTGTCTATATTTGTCGTAGCTTTTCTTTCAAGGAGCAAAGGTCCTTTAATTTTATGGTTACAGTTAACCTCTGCAGTGACTTTAAGACAGAGTTTTCAGTCTCCTCTCATCTTGAGTCTCTTTAGTTCCTCTTTGCTTTCTGCCATTAGAATATTATCATCTGCATATCCGAGGTTGTTGACATTTCTCCTGGCAATCTTGATTCCAGCTTGTGATACAGCTCAGTATTTCACATGATGTACTCTGCATATACATTAAAATAACAGGGTGAAAATATACAGGCTTGATGTACTTCTTTCCCAATTTTGAACCACTCCATCGTTCCATGTCAAATTCCAACTGTTTCTTCTTGTTCTGCATGCAAGTTTTTCAGGAGACTGATAAGGTGGTATGGTATTCCCATCTCTTTTAGAATTTTCCACAGTATCTTGTGATCCACACAGTCAAAAGCTTTTAGCATAGTCAAATAATTATATATAGATGTTTTTTGGAATTCTTCTATGATTCAGAGGATGTTGGAAACTTGATTCCTCTGCCTTCTCTAAATGTACCTGCTGGCATTCTGCATTTCCTATTTGGAAAAAAAAAAAAAAGTCTATTCTGATATTTTTCCCATTTTTTAATCAGGTTGTTTCTTGTTGTTATTGTTTTATATTGAGTTATATGAGCTCTTTATCAGTCATGTAATTTGCAAATATCTTCTCTCATTTAGCAGGCTGTCTTCATTTTGTGTATGGTTTGCTTTGCTATATAAAAGATTTTTAGTTTAATTAGGTCCCATTTGTTTACTTTTGCTTTCATTTCCTTCAAAAAAAAATTTTTTTTGAAACTTTTACTTGCAGGTCCATAATTACTTTTACTACAAAATTTTGGAGTCTAGCTCCAGTAGCCAGGGATTCAACCTGAAGAGGTGAATGGTGTCGGCGAATGAGATAGCCTCTCAATTTTCTTGGACTGCCTATTTATTTCAAGTTTAAGATTCTCTTTTATACTTTTACAAAAACATTAGGTCAGAGGTTTGACATTTTCAGCTCCTCCTCTCCCAGATTTATTATCTCCATAAATTATTGTTGCTCTTCAAACCGAGTTCCTGCTCCAGTGATTCTCTCAGAATCAGCCTTATCATCTATTATCCATCTCCTCTAATGTGTCCTGTAGTTAACTTGTGAATACATTGTAACTCATGCTACATTCCTCAGTTTACTACTTATCTTCCTAAATCCTGTTTGTCTCTAACATCTTGCACTCACTATCTCTTAACAAGGCTTCTAGCTATAGTGTCTCTAAAAATTCCTAACTTCTATCAGTTCAGTTCAATCACTCAGTAGTGTCCGATTCTTTGCAACCCCATGAATCACAGCACGCCAGGCCTCCTTGTCCATAACCAACTCCCAGAGTTCACTCAAATTCACATCCATCGAGTCAGTGATGCCATCCAGCCATCTCATCCTCTGTCGTCCCCTTCTCCTCCTGCCCCCAATCCCTCCCAGCATAAGGTATAGTAAAATATGCTAATTTTACAACATTCCTTAAATCTTTAACTTCTAACTATTTTAATTATTTCTAAGCCCTAAATTCTGTAAACTCCTTTGCCATAAACATTTCCTCACAAATAGGCTTCAGATAGCAATCCCTCTCATTGCCTCAAGCTGTGGCCCATGTGCTCAACCTGGAACATTCTTTTGTAAAAGTCCTTAAACAAATGTCAATGGTTAACTTTATGAATTATTCTCTGAGCACAGCTGCAGAAGGCTTTGTGCCTTCTCATGCTCCTCTCTAGAACAATAAGCACCTTAATATTCCTTTTCAGTCAACTTAGCCGAGGTGAGGAAAATACAAGTCAGAATTATAAGGCCTAATTCCTTCATCCTGGGACCGTGCCTGCAGAATGAGGAGAGTGGTCTGGGGCCATGCCTCCATTTTGTCAGTAATGCCTGACGCGGCTCCCGACAACAAAATAGATCAAAGAAGTTCTAAGGTAGGATGAGTTTTGATTCCAACCAATCAGTTAATATTTATTTGTAGCCACCACACTGCATAATGCCAGTAAGAAGGATCAATTATGAGCAAGTTCTTCACTTGGAATTTTTACCTGCAGTCTGAGTATTCATTGGAAGGATTGATGCTGATGCAATACTTTGGCCACCTGATGCGAAGAGCTGACTCATTGAAAAAGACCCTGATGCTGGGAAATATTGAGGGCAAGAGGAAAAGGGGATGACAGAGAATGAGATTGTTGGATGGCCTCAGTGGATATGAATTTGAGCAAACTCCAGGAGACAGTGAAAGACAGAGAAGCCTAGCATGCTGCAGTTCATGGGAATGCAATGAGTCAGACATGACTTAGCAACTGAACAAAAACAACAAAATCATTGGATGAGTTATTTTGTATTCTTACTAAGTAAAATATCTTACCATTTTTAGAGACTTAAGTGAATGAGAAGGAAAAGTGCCTTTTTTTTTTTTCATTTTTCCCTCTGTGCATGCTTCCTCCTCCTTCTTAGTTTAAAGAATTTCTTTAAGATTGTTAGTACATTTCCTTACGTGTTTTGTAGATTTCCCTCATTAAATAATCTAGACATAGCATTGACTTTGTGAAAACATTTTAATTTGAGAATTTTGCTTTTTATAAGATTCAAGCTAGATATTTTACCAAAATTTTTATGTAGTAATTTTGAATTGGTCTATTTTGTCAAAGTTTATAGAATTAATTAGCATAAATTTTCATTATAGCAACTTATTATATTCATATTATGAGTAGTATTCTCAGTGATGCCTCTTCTCCTATCTCTATTATTGATTAATTGTATATTATTCATCATTATTTTTTTTAACAGATTACCAATTATATTGATCATTTCAAAGAAAATTTTTGGCTTCTTAATATACTTTCATTTCTGTTTTTTTATTTCTATATTAATCATTTCATTTCTTCTTTCTTGATGTAGAAACTTATAGCATTTCATTTGTATTATTTTCTAATATATACACATGAGTTTGTTCATTTCTAACTACTGCTTTAGGTGCAGTCCACAAATATTGATATGGTGAACATTTAAAATATTATGATTCTAGTTATAATGGACATGAGTTTAAGTGAGCTCTGGGAGAGGATGATGGACAGGGAAGTCTGGTGTGCTGCAGTCCATGGGGTCACAATGAGTCAGACATGACTGAATGACTGAACAACAACAATTCTATCTACCTGTCTATTCCATAAACTTCAAAAATTGGTAATAAAACAATTATTGCTGTTTAATATATGTTTAAATATGTAGTATATCCAGTGTTTTTCATTGCTTAAATTATATCCAGGTTTACACCTGGTAAGGTTTTTCTTTATCCTCATTAATATTGTTTGTCAGTTCTTTAAATGTATTTTTGAGTGGATGGAAGGAGGAGTCTTATGGAAGCAAATTCCCTCAGTTATTCTTTTTCAGAAATAATCTTTTTTTTTCCCCATTCATTATAAAAACATTTTTTTTTCTTACTGGGTATAGAATTCTCTTTATTTTAAAATGTATTTATATTTTAATAAAATTTTAAATGTTGCTTTCCATTTAGTCTTTACAAAATATTAGCTATGCTCCCTGTGTTTTACAGTTCATTACTGAGCTTATCTTACACTCAGTAGTCTGTACCTCCCTTGCCCCCAGCCTTATATTGCCNTTCCCATTCATTATAAAAACATTTTTTTTTTCCTACTGGGTATAGAATTCTTTTTATTTTAAAATGTATTTATATTTTAATAAAATTTTAAAGGTTGCTTTCCATTTAGTCATTACAAAATATTAGCTATGCTTCCTATGTTGTACAGTTCATTACTGAGCTTATCTTACACTCAGTAGTCTGTACCTCCCTTGCCCCCAGCCTTATATTGCCTGCCTCCTTGGTAAACCACCAGTTTACTCTCTATATTTGTGAGTCTGCTTCTTTTTTTTTTTTTTTATACTCACTACATTGGTTTACTTTTTAGATTCCACATATAAGCTATATTACAGTATTTGTCTTACTTAGTCTGACTTATTTCACTTAGCATAATACCCTCCAAGTCCATCCATGTCACTGCAAATGGCAAAAGGTCACTTTTTTTTGGCTGAGTAGTATTCCATTGTGTGTGTGTGTGTGTGTGTGTGTGTGTGTATTGTTGTTGTTGTTCAGTCACTCAGTCATATCTGACTCTTTGTGGCACCATGGATGGCCGCATGCCAGGTTTCCCTGTCTTTCACCATCTCCCAGAGCTTGCTCAAACTCATGTCCATGAAGTCAGTGATGCAATCCAATCATTTCATCCTCAGTTGTCCCCTTCTCCTCCTCCCTTCAGTCTTTCCCAGCATCAGGGTCTTTTCTAAGGAGTCAGTTCTGTGCATTAGGTGGCCAGAGTATTGGAGATTCAGCTTCAGCATCAGTCCTTCCAATGAATATCAAGGACTGATTTCCTTTAGGATGGACTGGCTTGATCTCCTTGAGTCCAAGGGACTCTCAAGAGTCTTATCCAACACCACAATTTCAAAGCACCAGTTCTTTGATGTTCAGCTTTCTTTATGGTCCAACTCTCATATCCAAACATGACTACTGGAAAAACCATAGCTTTGTATACACGGATCTTTGTCAGCAAAGTAATGTCTCTGCTTTTCCATATGCTGTCTATGTTTGTCAGAGCTTTTCTTCCAATAAGTAAGCATCTTTTAAATTCATGGCTGCAGTCATCATCTTCAGTGATTTGGGGGCCCAAGAAAATAAAATCTGTCACTGTTTCCATTGTTTCCCCATCTATTTGCCATGAAATGATGGGACCAAATGACATGATCTTTGTTCTTAGAATGTTCTTAGAATGTCTTAGCTTTTTCACTCTCCACTTTCACCTTCATCAAGAGTCTCTAATTTCTCTTAGCTTTCTACCATAAGGATGGTGTCATCTGCATATCGGAATTTATTGGTATTTCTTCTGGCAGTCTTGATTCCAGCTTGAGCTTCATCCAGCCTGGCCTTTCTCATAATGTACTCTACATATAAGTTAAATAAGCAGGGTACATGATACAGCCTTGACATACTCCTTTCCTAATTTGGAACCAGTCCATTGTTCCATGTCTGGTTATCACTGTTACTTCTTGACCTGCATACAGATTTCACAGGAAGCAGGTAAGGTGTTTTAGTATATAAACATGTATACTTATATTTATATACCACCTCTTAGTTATCCATTTATCTCTTTTTGAACACTTTAGGTTGCTTCCACACTTTGATGACTGTAAATGATGTGGCTATGAATGATGAAGTTCGTGAATCTTTTCAAATTAGTGTTTTTATTTCCTTCAGATATATACCCAGGATGGAATCACTAGATCATATGGCAGTTCTATTTTTAGTTTTGTTTAGAAAGTTCCATACAGTTTTCCACAGTGGCTGATTCAATCTTCATTTCCACCAATAGTGTACAAGAGTTCCCTTTTATCCACATCCTTGCTTAAATGTATTGTTTGTGTTCTTCTTGATAGTTATTTTGACAGATATGAGGTGATGCCTCATGGTCATTTTGTTTTACATTTCCCTAGAGGTAAGCAATGCTGAGCAGCTATTCATATGCCTGTTGACCATCTGCATTTCCTCTTTGGAAAAGTGTCTATTCAATTCTTCTTCCCATTTTTCAATTAAATTGCTTTTTAGATACTAAGTTGTATGAACTGGTTATATATGTTGGATATTAATGCCTTATTGGTCATGTCATAGGCAGATATTTTCTCTAATTCAATAGGTTGTCTTTTAATTTTTCCAATAGTTTCCTCTGCTGAGCAAAATCTTTTAAGTTTAACCAGGTCTTATTTGTTTATATTTGTTTTTATTTCCTTTACTTTAGGAGAGAGAGCCAAAATAATATTATTGCAAATTTACATCAAAGAATGTTCTACCTATATTTTCCTCTAGGAGTTTTATATTATCCAGTTTTACATTTAGCTTTTTAATATATTTTTAGTTTATTTTTGTGTATGATGTTAGGAAATATTCTAATTTCATGCTTTTACAAGTAACTTCCAGTTATCCCAGCACCACTTATTGAAGACTGTCCTTTCTCCATTGCATATTCTTGCCTCCTTTCTGGTAGATCAATTTACCATAAAGTGTGCATGCAATCCTGTTGTATTGATCTAAAATGTGTTTGTGCCAGTATAACACTGTTCTGATTAATGTAACTTTGTAGTATAGTCTGAAATCTGGGAGTGATTCTTCCATTTCTGTTCTTTCTCAAGATTGATTTGGCCATTTAGGGTCTTTTGCGCTTGCATAAAAATGTAAATTTCTTTTGTTCTAGTTTTGTGAAAATTGCCATTGGTTACTTTGATAGAAATTGCATTGAATCTGTATATTGCCTTGATAGTATGGTCATTTTAATAATAGTGAATCTTCTAATCCTAGAACATAATATATCTTTCAGTGTGTTTGTGTGTCTTCAGTTTCTTTCATAAGTATCTTAGAGATTTCAGAAACAGGTCTTTTGCCTCCTTAGGTAGGCTTATTCCAAGGTATTTAATTTTATTTCATGTAGTGGTAAATGGAATTTTTCCCTTAATTTCTATTTCTAATAGTTCATTTTTAGTGTATTATAATGGAACAAGTTATTGTGTATTAATTTTATATCCTGCAACTTTACCTAAATCATTGATGAGTTCTGGTAGTTTTCTGGTGGTATCTTTTAAGATTTGCTATGCATAGTGTCATGTCATCTGGATACAGTGAGAGCATACCAGGCTTCTCTGTCCTTCACTATCTCCCAGAATTTGATCAGACACGTCCATTGAGATGCTAATGCAGTTCAACCATTGCATCCTCTGTCACCCCCTTTTTCTTTTGCCTTCAATCTTCCCAGCAGTAGAGTCTTTTCCAATGAGTCAGGACTTTGCATCAGGTGGCCAAAGTATTGGAGCTTCAGTCAGTCCTTCCAATGAATATTCAGAGTTTATTTTCTTTTGGATTGATTGGTTTAATCTCCTTNACCATTGCATCCTCTGTCACCCCCTTTTTCTTTTGCCTTCAATCTTCCCAGCAGTAGAGTCTTTTCCAATGAGTCAGGACTTTGCATCAGGTGGCCAAAGTATTGGAGCTTCAGTCAGTCCTTCCAATGAATATTCAGAGTTTATTTTCTTTTGGATTGATTGGTTTAATCTCCTTGCAGTTCAAGGGACTCTCAAGAGTCTACTTCAATACCACAGTTCGAAAGCAGTAATTCTTTGGAGCTTGGCCTTTTCTATGGACCAACTCTCACATCTGTACATGACTACTAGAAAAACCATAGCTTTGAGCATACAGACCTTTGTCTGCAAAGTGATGCCTCTGCTTTTTAATACTGTATCTAGCCTTTTCTTTCAAGGAGGAAGCATCTTTTTATTTCCTGGTTGCAGTCACCATCTGCAGTGATTTTGGAAGCCCACAAAATAAAGTTTCTCACTGTTTCCATTGTTCCCCATCTATTTGTAATGAAGTGATGGGACTGGATGCCATGATCTTCGACTTTTGAATGTTGAGTTTTAAGACAGCTTTTTCACTCTTCTGTTTCATTTTCATCAAGAGATTCTTTAGTCCCTCCTCACTTTCTGCCATAAGGGTAGTGTCATCTGCATATCTGAGTGTGGTATTTCTGAGTATGGTATTTCTAATATGGTATTATTGGTATTTCTCCTGGCAATCTTGATTCCAGCTTGGGCTTATCCAGCCCAGGATTTTGCATGATGTACTCTGAATATATACTAAACAAGCAGGGTGATAATATGCAGCCTTAACATATTCTTTTCCCAATTTTGAACTATCCGTTGTTTCATGTCCTTTTCTAACAGTTGCTTCTTGATCTGCATGCACATTTCTCAGGAGGCAGGTAAGGTAGTCTGGCATTTCCATCTCTTTAAGAGATTTCTAGTTTTTTTGTGATCCATTCAGTCAAAGGCTTTGGTGTAGTCAATGAAGCAGAAGTACAAGTTTTTCTGAAATCCCTTGTTTTTTCTATGATCCAATGGATATTGGCAATATGATTTCTGATTCCTCCACCTTTTATAAGTCCAGCTTGAACATCTGGAAGTTCTCAATTCACATATTGTTTAAGGCTACCTTGAAAGATTTGAGCATTATGGAATCCTTGCTAGCATATGAATGAATGCAACTGTGTGATAGTTTGAACATTTTTTGGCATTGTCTTTCTTTGTGGTTGAAATGACAACTCACCTTTTCCTGCTGTGTTTTCCAAATTTGCTGATATACTGAGTACAGCACTTTAGTAGCAGCATCTTTTAGAATTTGAAATAGCTCAGCTGAAATTCCATCACCTCCGCTAACTTTGTTCATAGTGATGCTTTTAAGACCCACTTGAGTTTACACTCTAGGTAGTCTGGCTCTAAGTGCGTGATCACACCAAGGGTCATTAAGATCTTTTTTGCTTAGTTCTTCTGTGTATTATTGCCACCTCTTCTTTATATATTTTGCTTCTTTTAGGTCCATACTATTTCTGTTCTTTATTGTACCCATCTTCGTGTGAAAGGTTCCCTTGGTATCTCTAATTTTCTTGAATAAATAGCTAGTCTTTCTCATTCTATTGTTTTCCTCTACTGCTTTGCATGTTCACTTAGGAAGGCTTTCTTATCTCTTCTTGGTATTCTTTGGAACTCTGCTTTCGGATGGATATATCTTTCCTCTCCTCCTTTGCCTTTTGCTTCTCTTCTCGGCTATTTATAAGGCTTCTTCAGGCAACCATTTTGGTTTTTTGCCTTTCTTTTTCCTGGGGGATGATTTTGATCACTGCCTCCTATACAACGTTATGAACTTCCATCCACAGTTGTTCCAGCACTTTGACTATCACATCTAATCCCTTGAATCTGTCTCTTTCAGTATATAATCATAAGGGATTTGATTTAGGTCATATCTGAATTACCTAGTGGTTTTCCCTACTTTCTCCAATTTAATTCTTTATTTTGCACTAGTAAGACTTTCCTAATGAGACTATTTAACTGACAGTTGTTTCATCAGTAATCATATGCAACCATTCCAAGGTCAGTAACCTATGTTTATTTTTTAAATGTGTATTTGTACAAGAAAATAGCAAGCAAGGGAAACCAATAGGATATATTGATAAATGAAAAATATTAAAGTTTAAACTGAAGGCAGTCTTCCCTTGTGACTCTAGGTCACACTGATTTTGCTGGTCTCCAGTTCACATTGTCTGCATATTCCCTTCCAAACAGCCCAGAACTCTATTCCATTGTCTTTCCTTTCCATTGTTTGAGTGTAATTCTTGTCTTTTCATAAAGATTATAATCTCCTTGAGAAGTAAAATATATCTTATGCATTTTTATACCCCTCACGCTAGCTTGCACATANCTGGGAGGGATTGGGGCAGGAGGAGAAGGAGATGATAGAGGATGAGATGGCTGAATGGCTTCACCAACTCTATGGACATTAGTTTGGGTGAACTCCGGGTGTTGGTGATGGACAGGGAGGCCTGGCATGCTGCGATTCATGGGGTTGCAAAGAGTCAGACACAAGAGTGACTGAACTGAACTGAACTGAAGCTCACCCATCCAGTAGGGTTCCAAGTTAGTTACTCATCCCAGATGGATGGAGATAGAATGCCAGAAGATAAGGATAAACATGGTTAAAGTACCTTTTATGTAAAATACAGTGCTTTTTCCATACCCCTGTGTGTGAAGTGCTGTTTTATCTACTTGATAAATGGCAAAAGTGTGATTCAGATTTTATGTGGCTTTCCCTAAATCACACAGTTCATTAAGGTGTATCAGACTTAATACCAATGTCAGCATGACTGGAAAACCTAATTTAAGTGGTTTGAATTCTGCTTTGGTCTCTATTCTCTTATTCCTGGAACCTGAGCTCCCTGAGATTGGAATACTTCATATGACTTGAAGTAAAGTAACCATTTAAAGCCACTGTGTTTTCTTAATTCTAGTCAAAGCAACCTGATATGTCTTTGTGAGTAAAAGTAGAAACATTGATAGTGAACAAGATAGTGCCATTTTATGGAAAGACTGGTAAAATGACCTATAACATTTCTACTTTCCCAATATTTGAGTTTAGAGATGAAATTACCATTGAAGTACTGTTTATTTGATATATTTTTTTCTTTCCTCTGTGGTGAACATGTACTATAGCTAGGCTTGATTCACAGTCCCTGTGTTAACATACAGTCTAATAGAAATTTCTATTAGATTTTTGTCTTAAAGTTATACATATATCCATTAATAATCATTATGTCTTACATAGTATCTCTAAACACAAGATGTGCCATCTCATCCAAAGCTGAAGCATTCCTGTGCCAGCCCACAGAAAGGAGTCAGAAAAGAAGAGCATTTTAACACAGGATATCAGCTGATTGGATTTAATTACTAACACAGCACAAGTTTTCACTTACCAACTGTGACAATATGTGTGTAAAATGTTTTTTTATTTTAGTTATATTTTCTACTTCATGAGCTTCAAATTTCTACCTTAGTAGATTGTTTTCAACATTAATGAGATAATAAATTAAATAGCTAATGATAATAGAGTTCTCATTGTCAGATACATTATGATGCTAATAAATGCTTGTCTTTTTCATTGCCATGAGAATCTATGTCTATATTTCATCTGCATTCTGAAACAATATGAGAATGAAAATATAGAAAACTGAAAAAAGTAAACATTAAGACTCTCAATTCACACATATAAGTATTCGATTTAAAAAAAAATAAGACACAAGTTTCTATACACCAAGTGACACTGATGAGCTTTGTATGCAAGCAATGCTGGCAGCCTCTGCCTCATTTTTAGGCTTATATTTTAGAGGATCACAGAGCTGAATCTAGTGACCCAGGACCAGGCCCAATATAGGATCTGAGGCAGTTTTGTTTTAGGTTAAAGATTATGCAAATTCCCATGAAATATGAGAAACTTGATGGTACATAGTCCCATATAATGCTCTACATCCTCTGTATTTTTATTTTTATACATTCTACTTCTAAATATTGTATATAGTCCATAATACTTGATTTTCATGTTCACATTAGAAACCAATTACTTACTTAAATAAGTTAAAAATGTAACCACGTGGGTTAAATTAGCCCACAGCTTTACTATTTCCTTTGCTTTTCATCTCTTTCAACTGGTGTGTGCTTCCATCTGGAATAAATTTCTTTCATGTCTCAATAAAATCCTTTAGCCAATTTTTCATTTTATCTTTTGCATTATTTAGTTCCAGAGTTGCCTTTAGTTCTTATTTGAAAATATCTTCCTTCTTTCTACTGAAATTTTCCTTCTGTTCATCCACCTCCAAATCAATGGCCAATTTTTAATAATTTGTGATAGTTAAAATTTGTGTTTTTAGTCCAACGTATGGATCATTTCTGCTCAGCTATTTTTGACTCTTATTTATGTTGATTATGGATCGTATTTTCTTGTTTCTTTGTATATGTTGGTTTGTTTTTAAATTTTATTTATGCTAGATATTGTGTGTAAAAGAAAAAGACTGAAATAGCTTTCTCTCATCCTCCAGAGGGAATAGGTCAGTTTGTATTTTTGCCAGTGTATCATTTGGAAGATACTATAATTAAGATTGTTGACTCAAGAGTCAAGTGAATTCATTTTCTTCCAGTACATTGCCAAATGAATTTTTATCTAAGTAGAAACCTTAGTAATCTCTCGAACGATGACATTTTCCTGTTCTGATAGTCAGAATATTAAAATATATTACTCAACTAACTTCTTTCTGTTGTTTTTTTTTTCTCCCAAAGAGGTAAAAAGTGGAATCTCAGTGTTGCCCGCTTTAATCTCCATTTTAGTTCTCTAAAACATCAATGATAGCCCTTTCTTTATACATTGCAAATACTTGCATTTTTTTCACACTCTAAGCAGACTCTGTCAGAGAGATAAGGCAAAAGAAAGAGGAGGAGAGATGAGAGAAAGGAAGAGATGGGAGAGATCAAAAGTGTTCAGACTTGATCTGTCACTGCTGGCTCTGAATGTCATGGAAGGGACCGTGAGCCAGAGGATACAAGTGGCTTCCAGAAGCTGAGTGCAACCCTTCTCACCTGTCCGCAGGAAACAGGGGCCTGAGTTCTACAATCACACAAAATTCTGCCAACAATCTAAATGAGCCTGGAGCATCTCCTGATAAGATCTGAGTTTTGTGGGGCCCACTGCAGAGAAACTACTGGCACCCCTGAACTTCCGACCTTCAGAAGTGTGACATAACGCATTTTCATGGTTTGAGCTACTACATTTATGATAATTTATTTTGGTGAGTTTTTCAAGAGAAGGAAAATAATTTGAAGACTTTTTTTTTTTTTTTTAACATAGTTAAATCTTTGAGAGAAAAATAATAGCTAAAGGGAAAGTATAACTTACAATACAATAAATTATGGTTTCTATTTATTTATAGAAGAGCTATAGAAAGAACCATAAAATAGAATATTTGGAAATAATGGAAGAGATTGTCATAGCGTAAGCTGTTAGTATTTAAGATGAGAGTTCAGATAATTTTTGTAATAAGAATATACATTGACACTTTTAAAAATTATTTATTTTAATTGGAAGCTAATTACATTATAATATTGTAGTAGTTTTTGCCATACATTGACATGAATCACCCATGGTGTACGTATGTCCCCCATTCTGAACCCCCTTTCCACCTCCTTACCCATCCGATACCTCAGGGTTGTCCCAGTGCACTGGCTTTGAGTGCCCTGTTTGATGCAGCAAATTTGGACTGATGATCTATTTCACATACGGTAATATACGTGTTTTAATGCTATTCTCTCAAATCATCCCACCCTCGCCTTTTTCCTGTAAGAATATACAGTGATACTTTTAAGAAAAAAAAACAAAAAACAAAACTGGATGTAAATGAAAGTCACTATAGTTTAAGAGATTAAGGAAATGAGGCCAATGAATTAGGTGAATCAAAAAACCTGAGCAGTGAAATATCCTAGTTTTTGAGATTGAGAGGAAATTGTGAGACAGAAGGCAAAGCCTCAAAAACAATGTTGGGATGAATAGGAATTTTGGTAGAAAAAAAAAAAAAGAGAGAGGTAATTGTTTGTAAAGTCAAATGATAAAATTCACAGTAAAAAGATGTTTATACCAGAATGTTTAAAACAAAAAGACATTTCTCATATTTTAGCATGCTGCTAGCATTTTTATTTCCAGAACTTTTAGTTTATGAAACTTTGCAGGAGATGATTTTTGTTGAGTGTTAGTTGATCAGTCCTGTCTAACTCTTTGTGACCCAATGGACTGTAGGTCAGCAGAGTCCTCTGTCCATGGGATTCTCCAGGCAAGAATACTGGAGTCGGTAGTCATTCTCTTCTCCAGGAGATCTTCCAGACCAGGGATCGAACTCTGGTCCCCTGCATTGAAGGTATGTTCTTTACTGTCTGAGCCACCAGGGAAGTCTATTGTATTTATGTAGGTTAATTTAAATTAAATGGTAAGTGCAATTGACACACACTTCTGGATGATGCTTTCAAAATCACTAATACAAATTGAAGTTTTAAGAGATTTCTATTAGGTTTTATTTAAATTTTAATAATATTTTTTAATAAGAAATGTGAGAAATGTATTCTGGTTGAGAGCTTTGTTTATATCCATGACATCAACCTTCTCCTCTCATGAAAACACCTTAGCTTACAATTATAGTATCTTTCTCGCTCTTTAACCTTATGGAATCTGTCAGAATTTGGTATAAGAAACAGAAATTATTATAGACATTTTCAAATATAAAAGTCTCTAGTACAGAGCCTGGATATTTATACATTTTTTGAAATGAGGAAGAATAAAAATTTTAGATTTTTCCTAATTCTGCTTCAGGGTCCCTACCACAGTAGCTTCACTCAAGAGATTTGGAAAAAATACCTTTGCTTTTTCTAAACCTAGCTTGGACATCTGGGTTTAGATCCCTAGCCCTGCTCAGCTGAATTAGGAATAATTAAAATTTATACTCCTAGAGCTTTTTAGATTTATAATGATGATTAAAATTAAAACTAAAATATATTTCAGTTCAGTTCAGTTCAGTTCATTCGCTCAGTCGTGTCCAACTCTTTATGACCCCATGAATCGCAGCATGCCAGGCATCCCAGTCCATCACCATGTACAGGAGTTTAATCAAACTCATGTCCATTGAGTTGGTGATGCCATCCAGCCATCTCATCCTCCGTCGTACCCTTTTCCTCCTGCCCCCAAATCCTCCCAGCATCAGAATCTTTTCCAATGAGTCAACTCTTCCATGAGGTGGCCAAAGTATTGGAGTTACAGCTTTAGCATCATTTCTTCCAAAGAACACCCAGGGCTAATCTCCTTTAGAATGGACTGGTTGGATCTCCTTGCAGTCCAAGGGACTCTCAAGAGTCTTCTCCAACACCACAGCTCAAAAGCATCAGTTCTTTGGCGCTCAGCTTTATTCACAGTCCAACTCTCACATCCATACATGACCAATGGAAAAACCATAGCCTTGACTAAACGGACCTTTGTTGGCAAAATAATGTCCCTGCTTTTCAATATGCTGTCTAGGTTGGTCATAACTTTTCTTCCAAGGAGTAAGCGTCTTCTAATTTCATAGCTGCAGTCACCATCTGCTGTGATTTTGGAGCCCAAAAAGAAAGTCTGGCACTGTTTCCACCGTCTCCCCATCTATTTCCCATGAAGTGATGGGACCAAATGCCATGATCTTAGTTTTCTGAATATTGAGCTTTAAGCCAACTTTTTCACTCTCCTCTTTCACTTTCATCAAGAAGCTTTTAATTTTAATTTTTTTTAATTGTCCATATTCCATCTGAGTAGTTTTTAAATTTTCATATCTTCAAAATTTCTACTTAATCTTTATTTTTCTATAGTGGCATATTGGAGTGTAAAATGTCTTGTTCTTTGTATATGACCTTTTCCATTTACTCTCATGGATCACCCTCTGGCTTTGCTTGGGCAAANAGCTTTTAATTTTAATTTTTTTAATTGTCCATATTTCATCTGAGTAGTTTTTAAATTTTCATATCTTCAAAATTTCTACTTAATCTTTATTTTTCTATAGTGGCATATTGGAGTGTAAAATGGCTTGTTCTTTGTATATGACCTTTTCCATTTACTCTCATGGATCACCCTCTGGCTTTGCTTGGGCAAATATACAACCACTTAAATTTTCATGGTATATTTTCTTTAATTTTGTGAATAATCATTTCTCTCATACAAAAAAAATAATTTATGAACAATAAAAATATTTCATGATTCTGGAGATCATTTAGTCAAGAATTCACAATCTAGAGGAAAGCCATTCCAATAAGGATCTCTGTTTCATGTTTTTACTGTAAAGGAATAAATTATACTAAATGGACTTCTGGCCATGACTGAGGGAAGAAGGAAGGGATACATAGCCCAGTCATATTAATGCAAATTTTAAAATGCAAGTTCTAATGGATAAAGAATATATGGCATAAGTGTGTTTGTGTGTGTGCATGCTAAGTCATGCTTGACTCTTTGAGATTTCAGGTACTGCAACCTGCCAGTCTCTTCTGTCCATGGACTTTCCCTTGCAAGAGTACTAGAATGGGATGCCATTTCTTTCTCTAGGAGATCTTCTTGACCCAGGGATTAAGCCCACGTCTCTTGCACTGACAGGTGGATTCTTTACCACTGAGCCACCAAGGAAGCCATTACTTTCTTAGCCAAAAAAAAAGCAAAATAATGCAATTTTTAACAATATGAATGCATCCTAGAGATTATCATACTAAGAAAAGTAAGTCAGAAAGAGAAAGAGAAATACCTTATATATCACTTATATGTGGAATATAAAATACAACACAAATGAATATATTTATGAGACAGAAACAGACTCACAGACATAGAGAACAGTGAGGGAAAGGACTGGGAATTTGGGGTTAATACATGAAAACTATTATATATGATAAATAAACAACAAGATCCTACTGTATAGCACAAGGAACTATATTTAATATGCTAATGAGTCATAATGAAAAATAAAATTTAAAAATATAACCCTAGAAAGTGCGAAGCGAGGGGGCACACTCTGAGCCAAAAAAAAAAAAAAAATATATATATATATATATATATATATATGTATAACTACCACTTTGCTGTGCAGCACAAATTAAAACATTATAAATCAACTACATTTCAATAAGTTTTTTAAAAAATGCAAGTTTTCAGAATAACAAGACAAATTTGCAAGTATAAAAATGAAGATTAAAGTTTATCTCAAAACAAACTTTTGATAGGGAAGGAAATTAGTGTGTGATTGTATTAAATGTGAATAAATTAGGAAAGAAAATCATACATGGGCTTGTCCAGGACCAAATATGAAATGTTCAATAAACTAAATGATATGATTAAAGCAAATTTCTATATCAAATCAGAAAATAATCAAAAGAATTGTTTCTATCTCAGTTGAGTTTATTTCATCATTGTTACCGTTTGTTATCATGGATGCTCACTTTATTTCTGAGTTAGTACTTATTGAATTTCTATATATGCATAACATTTTGCTTTAAAAGTAACCGAATGACCAGTCCTTTCTACTGTAAAAATGTTATGCATATTATTGTTCATTTTGGTTTTATTGACTAGAAAACTCAGTAGCTCAAATGTTACTCTTTTTAAATGAATATAAGTTTTCAAATAAACACAATTTAAAGTACTTTCATAAACTGATAATAAAGAGAAGCATATTTACAATGTTTATGCTGAAAATGAAAAGTTTATTTGAACAACAAATATGAGTACCATAAACAAGGAAAAAATTTATAGTGCAACTGTATATACTCTTAATGAAATTTTAATGAAGAATGATTTACAAAAAATGTCTTCCTGGCATTTATAACTTGGAAGCAGTTATTAAGTTGAAGCATATAAAATTGCATTGAAAGTTCAAAAACAGTTGAGTATGGCAATCTCATATGGTTTACTACTTTTAGTAGGAATTCTGCTGAGTCAACACACACCAAATGAGAAAGGCAAATAGCACAAAGATGTCAGAAACACAGTAAAATACTATCTGAACTACTAGTGATGAGTACTTATTCAATTAATTAAGCTATTACTCTTATAATCTTGAACAGTCAGATCCCTAAAAAATGTCAAATGCATATGCTCTATTTCTATAATGTATATCCTGATTCAATATTAAATGATTCTATTCAATTACAACAAGGTATGGTATTGTTGACCTTATAAAATTAAAGCCATTGGTAAGTTAAAAATAAGTATTCAGATAGTTTGTAAGACATTAGATAAACTTATTATTGCCCTGAATATTTATTTTAGAATTTACTGAGCTTTTTCCCTTGAACCTCTTTTGAAATGTACTTAGAATGCCACTCTTATACTCACAGCTACTAATTTTGTTGCATGTTTATCTTCTTAAGAATAGAATATAGAAAGATGACCTACATTTACAAGATACTCAATAAAAGAAAAATTATTTAATTCAAGTCTGTAATCATCACATTTGAAATATTTCATCCAAAATTAATAAGCAAGCCATTTCACAGGAAGATATAAGGAATGTATTTAAATAGTTTCCCATTTTCCACTTTTGTACACACTGTCTCTTTAGTTCTGAGGCTCCAAAAAGAGGTTTTAGACATGGAGTTGAGACAGAAACGAATTCATTAATCAAATGTAGTCTGTAAAATTGTGGGAAATCACAAATTGTAAAGGTAAGTATTTAAAATCTTATATTTATGAGAATAAAGAATATAGAGATATATAAACAGCAAAAACTGGCAATGTTGTAGGCAATAATAATTAAGGATTTCGCTGGTGGCTCAGATGGTAAAGAATCCACCTGCAAGACAGGAGTTCTGGGTGTGATCCCTGCATCAGGAAGATCTTCTGAAGAAGAGAATGGCTAATGACTCTAGCGACATATATATATATGTTTTTTTAAGGTGAATCAGATATTTTATTCGATAATTTTTGTCTTTCAAGGAATTTGCCCATCTTACATGTGCTTTTCAATGTAATGGTATAAAGTTGTTCATAATATTCTCTCATTATCCTTTTGATTTCCTTTTTTAATGAATTTTAATTTTTTAGATTGTTTTGCTTTACAATGCTGTATTCATTTTGTTATACATTGACATGAATCAGCCACGAATGTATATGAGCTCCCAATCCGACCCCTCCTCCCCTCTCCCGCCTCATGTCATCTCTCTGGATCATCCCCGTGCATCAGTCCCAAGCATCCTGCATCCTGCATGGAACCTAGACCGGCGATTTGTAAGTACATGGAAAATTGATTACTTGATATCATGAGACAAAATAAGGGGCTTTAGTTTCCTTAGGTTTTTATGCACAGAGGAAATAAGATAAATTTTCTCTGAAGGAGTTTATGCCATGTGATGAAAATCAGCATATGAATTAATGTAAACATTTTGAGCCTGTTGATGTAATGTGAAGTCTTCAGTGACAGACATTATTTGTCTTACAGATGACAAGGAAGTTGACAATTTTAATGTAATTTTCAAGCAACTCCAAGGACAGATGTGCTNTAGGTTTTTATGCACAGAGGAAATAAGATAAATTTTCTCTGAAGGAGTTTATGCCATATGATGAAAATCAGCATATGAATTAATGTAAACATTTTGAGCCTGTTGATGTAATGTGAAGTCTTCAGTGACAGACATTATTTGTCTTACAGATGACAAGGAAGTTGACAATTTTAATGTAATTTTCAAGCAACTCCAAGGACAGATGTGCTTTACAAATGCTCACTCTTTTTGAAAGTCATATTAGTAGCAGAACAGGTTCAAAGTGATAGGGAAAACTGCCAATTTGGGGCAGAGTTTGGAATGAGAATCTTCCAAATTCAAAACATACAGGTCTAAAAGGAGATTTTGATTTTTTTTGTAAAATAACTTTTATTAAAACTACGTTATTGGAGTGAAAATAAAATCTTATGACAAAAATTAAACATCTAGATTTAGAATCAGAAATACTTTAGAATATTTGATTCATTTTGTCTTTAATAATGTATAGCATTTGAATTTAAAGTANCTACATAGTAGCAAATTAGCAAAGTTCCTGTTTGAAGAAAACAAAAGTACCATTAATGTCGTTCACATATTCAGGTTTTTTTTACTATACATGGATTAAATACAAAGGATTATCATGTTTGTAAGAAATGAGTAAATTATAATTCTAAAACAAAGTAAGTGCAGTCAAAATGAACATACAATACACACAGACCTATTTAATGTGATAACTGTAATTTTCACTTATGATATGAAAATATATGCTAAAGCATGTAAGCTTTCTTCACGAAGTATAGGAAGATATAGTGCAAAACTACATTTTCACATAAGATAAAGTGCATTTTCATAATCATAAACAACAAATACTAGAGAAAGGTTGGAGATTGATTGGTAGAAAACAAATTAAAAACACATTATTTCAAGAATGTCACATTATTAACCTGGTGGCAAAATATGATAGAATTGAATGTAAAAGTTTTCAGAGGAGTATAACATGGAATCTCATATTAATTTGATAAAAGTAATGAAAATGAAAAAGTAAGGAAAATGCACCATGTAAAAAAGATTGATTTTAACAATATTGTATTCCCTACGTAATTTATGGCCTTCTTAGAAATTTATAACTTAATTAGTTAAGAAAAGAAAATGATTAGAAAGCAATGTACTGAACTTTCAACCAAAGAGAAAAAAAAAAAAAAAAAACAAAGGAATAAAATAAATATATGATATAGTAAACTGATAAAATTAAAAACCAAACAAACATATTTTTTAATGAAACTGAAAAGCAATTCTAGAAAGTAAAGAAAAAAAAGCCCAGTTTTGTCAAGTTCAAAGAAATAACCTAGAACTTACAAATAAATAGCTTTAGACATTTAATTNAAAATAAATATATGATATAGTAAACTGATAAAATTAAAAACCAAACAAACATATTTTTTAATGAAACTGAAAAGCAATTCTAGAAAGTAAAGAAAAAAAAGCCCAGTTTTGTAAAGTTCAAAGAAATAACCTAGAACTTACAAATAAATAGCTTTAGACATTTAATTTTTTTGCATATTATATATTGAAAATAAAAAGCTATAAATGTGTCATAAATAACTTGAAACCAATAGAATTGAAAATTTAAGGAAAAATAAAGTAGCAAAACTGAAAAAAATAGGAAAGCTTCTTTGCAAAAGCCACAATGATAATGTCAATAAATTCTCTTTCCGTTAATAATGGCCACCAACCTCAATCAGATAAAACAACTACAGCAAGAACAAGTTAAATGTGCTAGGAAGAAAAGAAAGTTTGCTACAATCTGTGCAAAGTACCATGTTTTTACCAAAAATTAAGTCTGTGGTTATTTTATTAGTGTCATGTATCCATCTCACATCATGTTTATACAACAACAGAAGAAAAACTTTTGCCTTGGTTTTCAGGGGAGAAGGATTTTCCTGACTTCATAAAGTTCTTGGCTGGATCTGAAAATTAAAAAAGAGAAAAACATTAATAAAAGAAGAAATATAGAAATGCATTTAATATAATTTTCCTGTGACATGGAAGCAAACATAAGGAAGCAAAAACCTGAATAAACAGATCTACAGGTTTGATGGATTAATGGANGCTATTTTATTAGTGTCATGTATCCATCTCACATCATGTTTATACAACAACAGAAGAAAAACTTTTGCCCTGGTTTTCAGGGGAGAAGGATTTTCCTGACTTCATAAAGTCCTTGGCTGGATCTGAAAATTAAAAGAGAAAAACATTAATAAAAGAAGAAATATAGAAATGCATTTAATATAATTTTCCTATGACATGGAAGCAAACATAAGGAAGCAAAAACCTGAATAAACAGATCTACAGGTTTGATGGATTAATGGAGACATAGGATAAATCAGACTATGAGGTAATTGCAGGAAACAAGGGAACTCAGTCCTATCTGTCTAGATCACCACAGAGCTGAGCTCTTTGTTAGAATTCTTCTTAGAGTCCCTTTGTCTTTGAAGAAAAGGATTTTTTGGGTAGGGGTCTGTATCTAGGGAGGGCACCTCTTTGATGAGGATTTATGGCCTGCTTTCCTTGTGGCTCAGATGGTAAACAATCTGCCTGCAATGCAGAAGACCCAGATTCAATCCCTGGGTGGGGAAGATCCCCTGGAGAAGGAAATGGCAACCCACTCCAGTATTCTTACCTGGAGAATCCCATGGACAGAGGACTCTGGAGGGCTACAGTCCATGGGGTCACAGAGAGTGAGACATGACAGAGCAACTAACCTGCTTGCCCTTCAGGGAAGGAGTGGGAAGGGAGTGCTGAGTGACCTTCCTGCTCTTCTCTCAAACTGCTTCCACTTAAAATACTCAGTTGCTTAGAGCAGCATTGACGTATATACATATATATGTACATATATGACCTTGTGTAAAATAGATAGCTAGAGGGAACCTACTGTACACCACCAACACGGGGAGCTCCACTAGGTGCTCTATGGTGACCAAGATGAGTGGGATGGGGGAGGGGAGAGAGGATCAAGAAGGAGGGGATATATACAGATGTATAAATATAAAAGTATGACTGATTCGCATTGCTGTAGGGCAGAAACTAACACCACAATGTAAACCAGTCATACGTCAATGAAAGAAAGAGCTCAAATACTCAATTGGTGTCATGTTTTGAGGTAGCATGTCCTGAGGCTGCCAGGCTTCTTTCTCCCTTTCTTTCTCTTTCTCTCTGTCTCCCTCTTTCTCTCTCCCTCTTTCTACTAATTTCTCTTTCTCAGCTCCCTCTCTGCTTCTCTCTCCACTTCTTTATTTCTTCTGCCTCCTCTCTTCTCTCCCTCTATGTCATCTCACCTGTCGGTTTCTCTTTATTCTGTCAGCTCTCTCTGTCTCTCTCCCTCTCCCTCTTCTCTCCCTTTTTCTATCCATTCTCTCTCTGCCTCTGTGTCTCTCTCTCCCCTCTCTCTCCTTCTAGTTAAGTCTGGGTCCCTGTGCCTCTCGGTCTCTGTCAGGTCTAGCTCTTTATCTCGGTCGTTGTCTCGCTGCACCTTTCTCTGCTGCTCTCTGTTCTCTGCCTCTCCCCCTCTCTCCTCTCTCTCCTTCCCTCTTTGTCTGTCTCTTTCTTGCTTTCTCCACCTCTCTCTTTATCTGTCTGACTCTGCTCACTCTCTCTCTGTCTCTCACTCCCGCTTCCTCCGTCTGTCTCTCCTCTCCCTCCTTCTGTCTCCTAATCTCTGCTTCTCTGTCTGTCGCGTCTGTCTCTGTGTCTCCTTAACTGTTTCTGTCTGTCCTTCTCTCTATGGTCCACTCTCTGTCTCTCTCACATCTCTCCTTCCCCCTACTTCTCGACTCTCCTTTTCTATTTATGTCTTTTTCTCGCTCTGTGTCTCTGTGTCTCTCTGTCTCTGTCCCACTGTTTCTTTCTCTGTCAGTTTCTAAATGTCTTTCCCTCTTTTTCTGTGGGTCTCTTTCTCCTCTCTCTCCTTCTGCCTTTCTCTCTGCCCCCCACTCTGTCACTCTTTCTCACTGTATCTCACCTTCTCCCTCTCTGTCTTTCTCTGCCCTCTGTCTCCTGTCTCTCTCACTCTGTCATCTCTCTCCCCTCTTCATCTCTTTCTCTGTATTTCCCCAGCCGCCTCTCTNCTCTGTCACTCTTTCTCACTGTATCTCACCTTCTCCCTCTCTGCCTTTCTCTGCCCTCTGTCTCCTGTCTCTCTCACTCTGTCATCTCTCTCCCCTCTTCATCTCTTTCTCTGTATTTCCCCAGCCGCCTCTCTGTTTCTCTCTCTACTTCTCTGTGTGTCTCTCTCTCTCTACTTCACTCTGACCCTCTTCTGTTTCCCCCTGTCGCCCTCCTTCTCTCTGTCTATCTGTCTGTCTCTTGCTATTTCTTTCTTTCTTTCTCTCTCGCCTCCTCTCTTCCTAGCTCTGTTTCTCTCTCTCCCTATGCCTCTCTCTTTGTCACTCTGTCTCTCTCCCATTCTGTGTGCCTCAGGCCCTCTCTCTGAATGGCTCTCCTCCACTCACTGTCTCTATTTCTCTCTGTCCATTTGTCTCTCTTCCGTTTCTTTCCTGCTCCCTGCTTCTCTTTCTCTCTCCATTATCTCTTCTTNTTTCTCTCTCTCCCTATGCCTCTCTCTTTGTCACTCTGTCTCTCTCCCATTCTGTGTGCCTCAGGCCCTCTCTCTGAATGGCTCTCCTCCACTCACTGTCTCTATTTCTCTCTGTCCATTTGTCTCTCTTCCGTTTCTTTCCTGCTCCCTGCTTCTCTTTCTCTCTCCATTATCTCTTCTTGTTTCTCTTTGTCTCTTTCTATCTTTCTTGCTCTCCTCTTTTTCTAAGTCTCTCTTTCTCTCACTGTGTCTTTCTCTCTTGCTGTCTCTTTCTCACTCTTTCTCTTTTTCATGCTGTCTTCTCTCTCTCTCTCTCTCTCCCCTCTTTCTCCTTGCTTCCTCTCTCCCCTGTCCCTCATTTCCTTCAATGGGGTATAGTTTATACAATACCAAGGATCATTGACTGTTTGTCTCTCATAGGCATACTACAAATACCTATTTTTTGAATATGGTTAAGGCCAAATCTTGTGATATTCATACATTAAGTTATTTCAGTTTGTGTGTGTGCATCTTAATCTTTGTTGACCTGAGTTATACTTAACAGTTCATACTCAGTAATAACAAGTATCGGTCCCCCCCACCCTGTGGATACCAATATTCAGGCAAGTGGAACGGAATCTTGGAAGGATGATGCAGTCTTATTTGCTGATTCCAACTATGCAAAATGCTTGTAATGGGTGAAGTAGAGTTACTACATGATAAAATGAATGAAAACTATTATTTTTCTGCCAGATTGAAGAATATAGTGATTAATTTATATCATATATTTCATCATAGTCCAAATTATTGACATTTTAGGAGATAGCATCATTAGAAACTACATTTCTAGGGAGATAATAGCTCAGAATGAAATTGATCTTTACCTTTCTGGCAAGAATCTCTCATTAACCAAACTCTGGTTGGGATTCTCTTTTGAATAGGACTTATCCTTGGACTTGTCTTTAGGAGCCAGTTTTATCAAGATTCCAACTGAGTCAGGTTTGCCAGAATACTCCATCAATGTCTAATTACCCCTGACATCTGTTCATCCCCAACCATCCTCTAGGTGGGGAGGAAAAACTGTTGAATGCCATATCAGCAAACAAAAAATGATGCATCCATCAAGCCATCAGTCACTACAGCTGCCCTGAGGGAATCCTGGATGAAGAGAAATGGGCTGCCCACTGCCAAGCCCTCAAATACAACAGCCACCCTTATCTACTCAGGTAAGAACAAAGGGAATACTGGCCTTTGATAGGTGAGGCGCATATCAAAGAAATGATTTCACTGAGCCTAGACACTTGCATCTTCCCATACATTAAAAAATGCTAAATTCATTAACTTGAGGTGTCTGGTTTCAATAGTAACTTGATATTCTGATTACCTAGTTTTGTTGCAAAAATTCCTATGTTTTCTACCCCCACTTGCTTCTTTAGAGCAGTCCCACAGAGCTCACTCAGAGGCTGTCTTCCAGGCTTAAGTCCTCCATTTTATCTCTCACATAAAAACATAACTCAATTTTTAGATTGTGCTCCCCCCACCCCCAGCCTACACAGGTGATGTCTGATCACTCTGGCTTATCCCCAGTAAGACCGTTTTTAAGTCAATTTGAGACAGGTCTCCTCCTTAGCTCTGATGTTTCCTCTCAGTCATTTTCCATCTGTTGAACATTCAGGAATCCCCCCTCCCACATTCACTATCCTGCTCCACAGAAATACATTCTTAGTTTTCTCTATTGAGGAAGGAACTCCAAGTGGAGCCCAATCAAAACCAAAACAAAGTCCCCTTAGCTACTGCAAAAATTTCCCTAAATAAAGGCAGCCACAATAATTAAAGAAAGTAGGGAAAACTACTAGGCCTTTCAGGTATAATCAAAACCAAATCCTTTACAATGATACAGTGGAAGTGATAAATAGATTCAAGGGATTAGATTTTATAGATTGCCTAAAAAGCTATGGAAGGAGGTTTATAACACTGTATACGAGAGAGAGATCAAAATCATACCCAAGAAAAAGAACTGCGAAATGGCAAAATGGTTGTCAGAGGAGGCCTTACAAATAGCTGAGAAAAGATGAGAAGTGAAAGGCAAAGAAGAAAAGGAAAGATATACACATCTGAATGCAAAATTCCAAACAATGGAAAGGAGAGATAAAAAGCCTTCCTAAGTAAACATTGGAAAGAAAAAGAAGAAAACAACAGAATGGGAAAGACTAGCTATAACTTCAAAACATTAGAGATATGAAGGTAACATTTCATGCTAAGGTGGGCACAATAAAGGACAGAAGCAGTATGGAAGCAGAAAGTATTAAAAAGAGGTGGCAAGAATACACAGAACTATACAAAAAGATCTCAATGACCCAGATAACCATGATGGTGTGATCACACCTAGAGGCAGACATCTTGGAGTGCAAAATCATGTGGGCCTTAGGAACCATCATTAGCAAAAAAGCTAGTGGTGATGATGAAATTCCAGCTGAGTTATTTCAAATTCTAAAAGATGATGCTGTGGAAATGCTGCACTCAAAACGCCAGCAAATTTGGAGAATTCAGCAGTGGCCACAGGACTGGAAAAGATCAGTTTTCATTGCAATCCAAAAGAAAGATAAGGTCAAAGAATCCTCAAACTATTGCATAATTGTACTCACATCACACGCTAGCAAAATAATGCTCAAAATTCTCCAAGCTAGGCTTCAACAGTATGTGAACCAAGAACTTCCATATGTCCAAGTTGGATTTAGAAAAGGCAAAGGAGGCTGTCTTTTCACTTTGTTTATAGTTTCCTTTGTTGTGCAGAAGCTTTTAATTTTAATTAAATCCCACTTGTTTATTTTTGCTTTTATTTCCAGTATTCTGGGAGGTGGATCATAGAGGATCCTGCTGTGATTTATGTCAGAGAGTGTTTTGCCTATGTTCTCCTCTAGGAGTTTTATTGTTTCTTGTCTTACGTTTAGATCTTTAATCCATTTTGAGTTTATTTTTGTGTATGGTGTTAGAAAGTGGTCTAGTTTCATTCTTTTACAAGTGGCTGACCAGTTTTCCCAG